>PVJS01064527.1:0-10209 GCA_004027185.1 Glis glis | reverse complement strand
AAAAAAAAAAAAAAAGAAAGAACTCCAAGAACAGGTTTTATTTTATAATATTTTATTTTCACATTGAAAACTAGTCAGATTTGTTTGCTTCAGCCTCAAAGAGCATGTTTACATAAAATTAAATAAACGTAGCAGCAAAGCTGCACTTTTTTTTTTTTTTTTGCGGTACCAGGGATTGAACCCAGGGGCGTTCTACCTCCGCGCTACACCCCCAGCCCTATTTTTATACTTTATTTTGAGACTGGGTCTCACGAGGTTGCGGAGGGCCTCACTAAGTAGAGAGAGAGAGACAGAGAGACAGAAAGACAGAGATAGAGACAGGGAGAGAGCGTGCGCGTGCGCGTGTGCGCGAGCTAAGGCTGGCCGCGAACCCGGATCCTCCGGTCTCCGCCTCCCAAAGTACTGGGATTACAAGCGTGCGCCACCACGCCAGCTCCACCTTTTTTTTTCCTAAACAGGAAAATTTGGCCCGGCGTGGTGGCGTACACTTGTAATCCCAGTACTTGGAAGGCTGAGACAGTAGGATCGCAGGTTGGAGAACAGCCTCAGCAACTAGACCCTCATCAACCTAGCGAGACCCTGTTTCCAAATAAGAAATAAAATCAGGCTGGGGTGTAGCTTGACGGTAGAATGTCTCTGGGTTCAATCCCCAGTACCACAAAAAAAAAAAAAAAGAAAGAAAATAGGGCTGGGGGTGTAGCTCAGAGGTAGAATGCCCCTGGGTTCAATCCCCAGTACCACCAAAAAACAAAATAAATGGTAAAATTTTAGTTCAACCTGGGCACAGTGGCATGCCCCAGTAGTCATAGCTGCTGAGGAGACTGAGGCAAAAGAATCAGTTAAGCCTAGATGTTCAAGGCAACCTAGTGAGACTCTATCTCAAAAAAAAAAAAAAAAATTAAAGAAAATTTAGCTGGACATGGTGGCACACACCTGTAATCCCAGTACTTGGGAGGCAGAGACAAGGGGATTGTGCTTTTGAGGCTAGCCTCAGCAACTTAGCAAGACCCTCAGCAACTTAGTGAGACCATGTTTCAAAAATATAGAAAGGGCTGGGGATGTAGCTCAGAGGTATAATGCCCTTGGGTTCAATCCCCAGTACCAAAAAAAAAAAAGTTTTACTTCTTTAGTTGCACTGGTCATATTTCAAATGTTCACTAGCTACATGTGGGTAGTGGCTACCATATAGGAGAATGCATATTAGAGCATTTCCATTATCACAGAGAGTGCTATTGGACAGCACTGGCCTTCAGATCAGAGGTTGGCAACACATAACCCACAGGCCAAATCCAGCCTGCAACCTGTTTTTGTGTTTTGGTACTGAGTATTGAACCCAGGGGCATTTTACCTCTGAGCTACACCACCAGCACTTTTTTATTTTGAAACAGAGTCTTGCTAAGTTGCTGAGGGTCTCATTAAGTTGTTGAGGCTGGCCGTGAACCTGCCATCCTCCTGCCTCAGTCTCCCAAGTACTGACATTACAAGTATGTGCCACCACACCTGACTGCAACCTGTTTTTGAACAGCCATCAAAGTAAGAATGATTTTTACATTTTTAAACGAATGAAAAAATCAAAAGAACAATAATATTTTGTGACCATTGTGAACATGAAATTGAGATTTCACTGTCCATAAATAAAGTCCTTTTGGAACACAGTCATGCTCGTTTCTTTCTGTATTGTCTATGGCTACTGTTGTGCTAAAGGGCAGAGTTGGGTAGTTGTGACAGACACAGCAACACACAGAGCTGACATACTGTGTGGTCCTTCACAGAAAGTTTTCTGACCGCTCTTCTGGATCACTGTCCGCCCTGCCCTAGGCCTTTTCAGAGTAGTTAGTACAGCACGCACACTGTCCTGTGCCCCACCTAGACCATGATTGCTGTCATACGATCCTGTGTGCTGAGACAAAATGTCCAGCAGACCCAGACCTGAATACTGGGCTCACTATTGTACCCAATGAGCTACTGTGGGAAAGTGGTTTAACTGCTTCCCATTTTATGTGATAAAAGGGAAACAGTAACACTTGCAAGATTGTTATAAAATCTAAACAGGCCAAATGTAAAGTCTAAAAAGTCCTCTTTTTCTTTTTTAACTTTTTTGTTGCTGTTTTGTTTTTGCTTTTATGCCAGGAATTGAACCCAAGGGCATTCTACCTCTGAACTACATCCAGCCCTATTTAATTTTTGTTTTGAAACAGGGCCTCACTAGGATGCTGAGAGTATCACTACATTGCTGAGACTGTCCTTGAACCTGAGATCCTCCTGTCTCAGCCTCCCAAATACTGGGATTACAGGCATGCGCCACCACACTCAACTTTATTTTTTATTTCAAGACAAGTTTTCATTAAGTTGCTGAGGATCTTCCTAATTTGCCGAGGCTGGCCTCAAATCTATGATCCTCCTATCTCAGTATCCCAAGTATTAGGATGAGAGGCATGTATGGTACTGGGGATGGAACCCAGGGGCATTCTACCTCTGAGCTACACCCCCCAGCCCAATTTATTTTTTGTTTTGAAACAGGGTCTCGCTAGGTTGCTGAGAGTCTCACTACTTGCTAAGGCTGTCCTCCAACCTGCGATCCTCCTATCCTAGCCTCCCATGTACTGGGATTACAGTTGTGCACAACAACACTCAGCTCTTTTTTAACTTTTTAGCAGGGTCCTCCTGAGATAGACTGACTGACTCCATTTTATCTTGAGCTGAATGACTGGGCAGGTGTGGGGGTCCCCAGAAGTGACCTATAATTCCCAGAATCAGATGCCTGACCCAGATTCCAGAAGCTGATAACCGCTGTAACTGCCTAAGTTAGCTTCTGTAACTATTTGCTACAGCTGATGTAATTCTATGGGGATTTTTTGCTATATCACCTACAGCTGATGTAATTTTGTGGTTGCTATATAAACCCTGTCCTTTTACCAGTTGGGGCTGCTCTCTTACTGAGGAGACAGCCCACGGCTGTGAATAAATGACTCTTTGATTTGGACACGAATTTTGAGTGGTCTCTCTCGGCAGCTTCCCTACAACATTTTGGGGGCTCATCTGGGATCCCGAGGAGACCCTCGGCACTGCCTTGGAGGGCGGAGGACGGTGAACCCGACAGATTGGCTCTCCGGGGGGGTGGCCATTGAGAGACATTTCTCAACTCCAGAGTGGCAAGCCAGACGGGCCCTCCCCATTCTCCATCTCACCAACGCTCTGCTGAAAAGTCCTGAGAGTCGCCTGGATCCAGAACCTCTGGAGGTACATGAAAATCCGGGTACCCTAGGGAACTGGAAAGGCGTTGGTGGAAGTTGGACAGGACACATACTCCGCAGGCTGGGGTTTAGGGGAGACGTCCCCAGCCCCTCTGGAATCTGCCTGTTCAGAAAAAGCCGGTGAACTTTCTTTTGTCTAATCTTAGTGTGACATGTGTGTGTGTGTATGTGTGTGTGTGTGTGCATGTGTGCCCATTAGATCTAAACCTCTCCTGCACGATGGGACAATCTACCTCTAGTTCCACTCCCCTCCAGTGTGAACTTAACAATTTTAAGTCTTTCCAACAGAAGGCAGCCAATTATGGTGAAACCGTGGACCCGCACGTTTTGCAGAGGCTGTGTGAGCTCAACTGGCCTGCCTTTAATGTCAGATGGCCAGCAGAGGGGACTTTCAACATCCAGATTATTCTTAGGCTCCTGAAAACTCTGACACAGAGACTAGTTTCAGTCTACCACATACCCGCCAGGGACAACCTACGGGAGACAGGAGGCTCCGATACTTCAGTCCCTCTTCTCCCTCTCCGACAGGTACCCCCAGCAGCTGGCACCCGGGAAGCACTATTCATGCTCTATGTCCCTTTTTCCACCTCTGACCTCTATAACTGGAAGACCCAAAACCCTTCTTTCTCTGAAAAGCCTCAGGGTCTCATCTCTCTCCTTGAGACTGTGTTTTATACCCACAAGCCCACATGGGATGACTCCAGCAGCTCCTCCAGACTCTCTTTATCACTGAAGAGACTGAATAAAAAGGGCAGCAGCCAGGACTGTGGAGGGGCTGAACAGACAGTCTTCCGAGGACCCAAACCATATAGAACATATCTTCCCTTCTTCATGCCCTCGATGGGACCCCAACACTACTGCAGGTAAGGAGGCTCTCCTAACCTATCACTGGACTCTCTTGGCAGGCCTCAGGGCAGCAGCCAGAAAACCTACCAACCTTTCTAAGGTAAGCGAGGTAACGCAGGGGCCAAATGAGACCCCTTTGGCTTTCCTAGAGCACCTCATGGAAGCTTACCAGGAATGCACTCCAATTAACCCAGAGGATCCTGCAAATAGGCGTGCCCTAAATATTGCTTTTGTATCACAGTTGGCCCCAGATATTAGGAGAAAGTTACAGAGACACAAAGGGTTTGAGGGGAAGCTAATCTCCGAGCTAGTAGAGATCACCAAAAGGTCTACAATAAGAGGGAGAGTCCAGATGAGAGACAGACCAAAAAGATCTCCAAAATATTGGTGACAGCAATGGGAGGGCCTCAAGCCAGAGAGCATCCTAAGTGGTCCTCTGGCCCTAAGACCTGAAAACCTCTTGACAAAGATCAGTGTGCCTACTGTAAAGAAAAAGGACACTGAAAGAATGAATACCCCAACAGAAAAACTAGTCAAGCAGTCCTCCACTTGGGAGAGCAATGACGGGGCCAGGGCTCTATTCCTTTAAACCCCCAAGAGCCTATGGTAACCTTGAAAGTCAGGGGCAAAGACGTAGACTTTCTGGTAGACACTTGGAGCTACTTTCTCAGTTCTCAAAAGCCCGGTAGGCCTGACTATGGCCAAGAAAACTTATATACAGGGAGCCACTGGTAAAACGGAAGCCTACCCCTGGACAGAGGGTCGAATAACAAATCTAGGAAAGGGGACAATTTCTCATTCTTTTCTGGTGGTTCTGGATTGCCCCTACCCCTTGCTGGGGAGAAATTTACTCTCAAAACTAAAAGCAACCATCTCCTTCCAAGAAAAGGGTCAGGCATACATGTTGCTACCAAATCCTCAAAAGGACTCAATTGATTCTCCGTATCTATAAACCTTCTAGGAGCAGTATCCTCAAGTATGGGCCAAATCAAACCCACTGGGTTTGGCGGCCCACCGGCCTCCAATCATTGTACAGCTAAGCAGCCACGCCACCCCCATACAGGTGAAACAGTACCTGATGAGTTTAAAGGCAAAAAAGGGGATCACAGTCCATATTCAAAGATTCTGGGAAGCTGGAATCCTTGTACCCTGTCAGTCCCCATGGAACACTCCTCTCCTACCAGTCCAAAAGCCAGGAACTTCAGACTACAGACCTATTCAGGACCTGAGAGAAGTCAACAAATAGGCTGAGACAATCCATCCAACGGTGCTGAACCCGTACACCCTCCTCAGTCTTCTGCCTCCTGAACATCAGGTATATACGGTCATCGATCTCAAGGATGTCTACTTCAGCCTTCCTCTAGCAGAGGTGAGCCAGTATATTTTTGCTTTTGAGCAGATGGACCTGGAGGGAGGATATACAGGACAGCTTACTTGAACTAGATTGCCCCAGGGGTTCAAAAATTCTCCCACCTTGTTTGATGAAGTCTTAAGCACCGACCTCCAAGGGTTCAGACTTCTGTATCCCCAGGTAACTCTTCTTCAGTATGTGGGTGACCTCCTACTAGCTGCCAGCTCAGTAGAGGAATGTTTTGCAGCCACAGGAGAGTTGCTCAGAGAATTACAGAAACTGGGGTACTGGATCTCGGCTAAAAAGGCTCAGCTATGTACCTCCCAGGCTGTATACCTTCGGTATAACCTCACCAAAGGAACTTGAGTCCTCTCCAGCTGGAGAATGTAAGCAGTCCTACATATCCCTCCACCAACTACGAAAAAACAGGTCCGCGAGTCCCTTGGGGCTGTAGAATACTGCAGGCTGTGGATACCTGGGTTTGCTGAAACAGAAAAACCCCTTTACGCCTGTACAAGAGGGGGACCCACAGCCCTGGAGTGGACTAAAGTGGAACAAGAAGCCTTTGAGAAGCTCAAAAAAGAGCTAGTCTCAGCCCCTGCCCTACCCCTGCCAGATATATCTAAACCTTTCCATCTCTTTGCTGACGAGGTTCAAGGTATCGCCAATGGAGTCCTAACTCAGACCTTGGGCCCTTGGAAGCAACCTGTAGCCTATTTATCCAAAAGATTGGACCCGGTAGCCACTGGGTGGCCCACGTGCCTCAGAGCTGTAGCCGCCACTGCTATCTTGGTAAAATAAGCTGACAAGCTGACTCTGGGCCAAGAATTAAAAATCACTATCCCACACTCAGTGGAAGCCCTCCTGCGCAGTGCTCCCGAGCAATGGCTAACGCCCGCATCACTCAGTACCAAGCTCAAATCCTTGACCAACCCTGACTACAGTTCCTAAAAACAATGGCTCTAAACCCGGCAACCCTCCTACCTGATGATGACCTGGAACCGCCTCTACATGACTGTCTGAAAATTACTACTTCTCTATAAGGAATCCGACTGGACCTCACTGATGTCCCATGGAAAGAACCTGACGAGACCTTTTTCACCGGCAGCAGCAGCTTTGTGCTCAAGGGAACCAGGTATGCGTTCAGAAGAGACCATAATTTCCAGAATCAGATGCCCTGTAACTGACCCAGATTCCAGAAACTGATAACCGCTGTAACTGCCTAAGTTAGCTTCTGTAACTACTTGCTACAGCTGCTGTAATTCTGTGGGGTTTTTTTTGCTATATCACCTATAGCTGATATAATTCTATGGTTGCTACATAAACCCTGTCCTTTTACCAGTCGGGGCTGCTCTCTTACTGAGGAGATAGCCCATGGCCATGAATAAATAACTCTGATTTGGACATGAGCTTTGAGTGGTCTCTCTCGGTGGCTTCCCTACAACATTCCTTCATCTAGAATTGCTCAATAAATATTAATAACTATACATAATACTCAATAGGCTTAAAATACTTGATGAGAGAATGAGTACTTGGATATTTGGATGAATAAGACCTAAGATTTTAGTATATCATATAAGTTGGAATGACACAATATATAGATATTCTTTCTCTTTTCTTTGAAAGTAATGTGCTAAACTGGCCATGGTAGCACACGTCTGTAATCCCAGTACTTGGGAGGCTGAGACAGGAAGATCGCAGGTTCACAGCCAGCCTCAGCAACTTGGTGAGGCCCTCTGCAACTTAGTAAGACACTGTTTCAAAATAAAAAATAATAATAATAAACTAGGGCTGGGGGTGCAGGTCAGAGGTAGAAAGTCCTTGAGTTCAATCCAAAGAAAGAAAGAAGAAAGAAAGAAAGAAAGAAAGAAAGAAAGAAAGAAAGAAAAGAATAGAATATGCTAAAGCTGGGGTTGTAGCTCAGTGGTAGAGTGCTTGCCTAACACTCACACCACCATGGGTTTGATTTGCAGCACGCACACACACACACACACACACAAAGTAATATGCAAAAATAAAAACTTTTACTATAGTATTGAAACTGAAAACATAACCTCCAGGACTGCCACCTCTCACCCACTCTTGCGGAGCACAGTGTGTTAATCATATGCTTATCAGTCTAATCTTTGTTATCTGTGGGTGGCACCACACACATTGCTGTATCTCCCCAGGTGCTGAATAGTGACCACACAGGGCACTAAAGCTGGAAGGGTCCTTAGAAGTCTAGTGACTCACATGGAGGAAGAATCCATGGCCAAAGCAGAATTTGAACTCTGACCTCCTATCCACCCAGTCCAGAATTCTCTTGCCATGTGTCACAAGGCCGTAGTGCAATATTTACGTGCTCAAGAAACACTTGAGGATGCTGTGTACTCTCATTCCCATTCTGCTTTTATGCTTAGTGTTTGCTTAGCATGATGGCCACCTCGAAGAGACATTATAAGGAGGGCTTTGGAATCAAGCAGACTTGAATCCTGTCTCCGCTGCTCCTAAGCTCTGTAACTTCTTGCAATCTTGTCAGCTCCACCTTCAAATTGTAACTTCATCTGTGGCCATATCAGCGTGAGCACACCTGAAACCACCAAAATACAAATCAGATCTGTCAGCCTGGCCTGGTGGCGCAGGCGTGGAATCCCAGTATCTGGGAGGCTAAAACAAGAGGATCGCAGGTTCAAGGACAGCCTCAGCAAGTAGTAAGACTCTCATCAAGCCGGGCGTGGTGGCGCATGCTTGTAATCCCAGTACTTTGGAGGCTGAGACCGGAGGATCTGGGTTCACGGCTACCCTCAGCTACTTAGTGAGGCCTCCGCAAGTTAGTGAGACCCTGTTTCAAAATAAAGAATAAAAAATAGGGCTGGGGGTGTAGCCTGGAGGTAGAATGCCCCCAGTACTGCAAAAAAACAAAACAAAAAAAGACACTCATCAACCTAGTGAGACCCTGTTTCAAAATAAAAATAAAAGCTGGGTGCAGTGGTGCATGCCTGTAATCCCAGTACTTGGGAGGCTGAGACAGGAGGATCTCAGGTTCGAGGACAGCCTCAGCAAGTAGTGAGACTCTCATCAACCTAGTGAGACCCTGTTTCAAAATAAAATAGGGCTGGGGGTGTAGCTCAGAGGTAGAATGACCCTGGGTTCAATCCCCAGTACCACACACACACACACACACACACACACACACACACACACTATATATATATATATATATATATATATATGTATAAAAATTTAAAAATAAAAATAAAGTCGGGCTGGGGGTGTACTCAGAGATAGAGTGCCCCTCAGTTCAATCGCCAGCAACCCCCCAACACATACCACCACTATCTCTGTTGTAGACCACAGCAATATGCTCCTGATAGGTCACCCCTCCTCAATTATTATTCCTCTACGGTCTGTTCTCCATACAGTAGCCTAAAGAAGACGCGTAAACCAGATTTTGTTCCTGTCCTACAATATCCTCCAGGGGCTTCCCACCACACTGAGTGCAGAGCCCTGAATTTTCAGTGAGCCTGTGAGGCCCCATGTGACTTTGCTTGTCCAGTCCCCTCCAGCCACAACGGCCTTCTTACTTTTCCTCCTCAGCTCTTACTACTTCACCAGCCAGGAATCCTTTCACACCGATCTCCCCTCCTCGCTTCGTCCAGGCCTCGCTCACACGAGAGCGCTCCTCTGAGAGCGCCTCGTGACCTGAGGTGGCCTTCCTGTCACTCTTTGCCCACGCCACGCTTTTCTTCATAGCACATGGATGTTGCAGACATGTTATATACATGTGTTATCTGTTTACTCTTCCCACCAACCTCCAGCTTGTAAACACCATGTTTTGTTCACTTCTGTATTCCTGGTTCTCAAAACAGTAAGTGCTCAGTAAATACACATTGAATAAAGTGACTTAACTTCTCTAAAGTCAGCAAAGTTTATTATTCCGTTTATATTGTGCTTTTTTTTCTTTTTGGTATTAGGGATTGAACCCAGGGATGTTCTACCTCCCAGCTACACCCCAGCCCTTTTTATTTTTTTATTTGAAGCAAAGTCATTTTGGGTTACTGAGGGTCTCACTAATTGCTATAGCTGGCCTCAAACCTGTGATCCTCCTGTCTCAGCCTTCCACATACTAGGATTACATTATGTTAAGTGTCCAGAATATGTAAATCCATAGAGATATAGGAAGTAGATTAGTGGTGACCAGGGGTTGCAAGGAAGGTGGAATGAGAAATAACTGCAAAATGGGCATGGGTTTTTTTTGGGGGGGGTGATAAATATGCGCTACAATTGAGTACTGGTGATGGCTGCACAACAATGTGAATGTAGCAAAACCCACTGAATTGTATACATTAAATAGATTACTTTTGTGAATTATTGCTATGCAGTGTGTATACTACACACTTATACAAAGCATAGTACGACATACATTGATTTCAGAATCATCTCTGCTATGATGATTTAATATGTTTACATACATAGCGCTAATCAAATAATTTGTGTAATACTGCATGCTTATTTTGAGGAAGATTTGTGTTACTTATTTGAAGTAGTTTTATGAAAACTACATTCAAACATTAAAAAGCACATCATTTCTCTTTGCCAATGCTATACTGTATATATAGACAAATATATATAATACATATATATATGTGCATATATATACATGTATATATAAAATACATACATCTATGTAAGTTTGTTTTTTTATGGTACTTGGAATTGAACCCAGGGCAGTCTACCTCCAAGCTCACCCCCAGTCCTTTTTTTTTTTTTTTTTTT
>PVJS01064526.1:0-10207 GCA_004027185.1 Glis glis | reverse complement strand
GTGGCGCACGCTTGTAATCCCAGTACTTTGGGAGGCGGAGACTAAAGGATCCGGGTTCGTGGCCAGCCTCAGCTTGCGCGCACGCATGCTCTCTCTGCCTCTCTCTCCCTGCCTCCTTCTCTCTCTCTCTCTCTCCCTGTCTCTCTCTCTCTCTCTCTCCTTAGTGAGGCCCTCCGCAACTTCGTGAGACCCGGTTTCAAAATAAAGTATAAAAAAATAGGGCCGGGGGCAAAGCGTGGAGGTAGAACGCGTTCAATCCCCGGTACCGCAAAAAAAAAAAAAAAAAAAGACAAAAGACAAAATTCTATGAAAAGATGCCAAAATAAAAACTTTACTCTGAAAGCATTTTTACTAATGGAAAACCACAGGAAAAAAAAAGTACTTCATAATATGAAAGAGGAGGGAGTCTCTATAAATTGTTTTGCAATGATTAATAAATCAGTTTTCTCTTCCTGCATTAGTAGAATGTTCTCAATGTAACAGAGTGGTCTGTGGTAATAATAAAAGTGCTTCTGGGTTTTGTCGTGAGGCATCCAAGCATGCTTATGTGAACCAGAGACAGGCAGACCAAGGATCTAAACCTGTAGTCACGTGATCATTTTGAGACCGAGGGAAAGTAAATCAGCCTTTCTGTACTTGATTTTCTGACGTGAAAAACAGAGATATTCAACTTGCGTGAGGATATTGAATAGAGGTCGAATAGAGATATTCAACCTACTAAGTGCATAGTTCCAGATTTCTCAGCACCTGGCAGCATTGTGGTTCAATTTCACTATTTTAAAAAATCCTATTTAATTGTCTATATAATTCAGAAAGAAGCAGACATTTCATTCATTTTACTAACCGTCCTCACACATCCCCGCAAAGTTAGTCACTACTAAGTTTAACTCTCAGTTGCTCACAATTAATCTGAAATTGCTCAATACTCACATGAATAAAGTCCTGGTTTTCATCATGACTCACTCACTAAAAATGAAGAGCTGTTTAAGGCTGTATAAAACATTGAATAATTATCTTTCAAAAATAAGCGTCCAAGGATATTTAAACTCTTTGCATTTCAATAGCAGAGTATTTAATGCAAATCACTAAGCTAAGTCGTTTTGTGATTGAGGATAAAAAAATAAAAAACAGGAGGTCTTGACTGAGAAAGGGGTAACAGGACACAGGAGAATGATCCTATTCCCCATTTTTGCGACAGCATGTGAAGTGTGATGCTGCGAAGTGCACAAACAAAATCACATGTGGAGAGAGGCAACAGCTGTCTCCATAAAGTCTCTGGCCTCCTGCTGCCCTCCATCCTAGAGGCAGACTGGAGCTTGATGGCTGCCCACCATGCCATACTTTATTGCTCCATTGACTGTGTTGCAAATGCTGACAACAGTTTACCAGCCGCAAAGAGATTATTTGATTTACTCAAGTTCCTTTGCTACCATTCCAGAGCCTTGCATGTCCTTGGTTAAATGGTGCCCTTGTAAAACTGGAAGGCAAAAAATAAACTGTTTTCCCCTAAACCAAATAGATATAGTGCTGTGATTTGAAATTACTGAAAAAAATGTGATTTGGGGAAATTACAGTTCCTTGTTTAGTATGTATTGTGCATGCCCTACAGCCTTCCCTAACCAGTAGCTCCCAATTTCATTTAAATTGTAATGATTTCCTTTAAGGACAATTAAGTTGCCTAAGAGCAGCGCATGCATACTAATGCGGCAGAGGCAAGGCTTAGTGTAGAAGAGAGTAATAACTGTTTATTAATATGATAATTAAGTGTTAATGCTTAGCAACTTAATGATATCTGTTAAATAACTTACATTTTGCAGCCAAATCCTGGCAAATGGAATTCTATTAAAAATAACAAAATGCAGCAAATATAAAAATAAATGATGCTAATCTGCCATTAAATCACATATATTTTTCTGATCTGCATCTCATATGAGAGAAGTCTCCTATTCTCTGTCTTCTACCAAAAATGTGAAGCCAGTGTAATTATCCATGCCCATTTCAGAGAGGTTTTTTTTATGCTTGTGGATGTTTATATATTTTTAAAAGGAAGGAAAAGTAATAAAAAAGTAGAAATGAAGATAAATGCCATTTCAGAATATCTTTTTAAAGCTATCCTTTTGAAAATATGCATATTTTGGATTTTTGAAACATTCTAAAATAAGAAAATAAAATATCCAAGATGTGGTATTCAAAATCTTAACACTTTCTATGGGTTCTAATTCTCTAGCCTCCCCTGTTCATAAACTATTCCATAAATAATGAATAATCTCAATATTATCTGAATTTTCTTCTCTTAAAACTCACTTTTAAATTTTAAAATGTATATCCTCAATAGTTCATTATTATTGTTAAAGAAATATAAGTGTATACATATAAACATTCAACAGTTTCAGGGTCCATTCTTTTTAACATAGTTCTAGGCTATGTTAAATGAGACAAGAAAAAATAGAAATTGTCAATGCTATCACAAAATGGGTAACAGATTTGCTCTACAAGTGTGAGGTCACACTTCTATAAATTTAGTGAATAAATCTTTCCTGTGCTGGTGTGCTGCTTCCTTTTTGGAAATTTAATAAACTACTTCTTAGGCTGAAATGAGATACAACAGTATCATTCATTGAGTGATTTTTTTTTCTCTTTGATCTTCAGTTTGAACCAACAATAAAAGGAGGAAAATATCCCAACCAAAGATGCACTACTAAAATCCTGCTTTTCTTGTAGTCTCTTATCACTGTTCTTATCACTGTTGTCCACCACCTGTACCAACTAACTAAAGGAGTCCTTTGAAGTAGAAAACAATGAAGTTCTCTCCAGAGACTGACATGTATGAGTATATATGGAAATAAAGAAGTCGAGTCATTCGTGGATTTAATAAGAATCAGGACTAGAAATATGCATTAGATTTAATCACAAAGAACTCTTTAATGACCTTAAAAAGGGCAAGGTGCTTAGGATATTAGGAGCTAGATCGAACTGCAATAGGCTGAAGCATGAATTGAATTAAATCACAAAGAAATTTTCATGAGGCTTGTCTATAAAGGGAGAAATATAGGACATTAGCAAGAGAGAATATAGAATTGAGCACTAAAGAGAATACCTTTACATAGTCTGATTATTAGTTAAAGATACAGTAATTCAGGAAAGTGGTTGAAGATAGTAGGGAAGGAATAAGAAATGATATAGCAATTAGATCAGAAGAATCAATATTTTAAAAAAGGCCACACTACCCAAAGTAAACTAGATTTGATGTAATTCCCATCAATATGCCAATGACTTTCTTCCTAGCAATTAAAAAAATCCTAAAATTCATATGGACTCAAAAAAGACATAGAATAGTTGAAGTCATTCTAAGGGAGTGGGCAGATGCAATGCAGGAAGTATCACACCACCTGACTCCAAAGCATGCTACAAAGCTAGAGTGACTAAAACACCATGGTACTGGTGTAACAACAGACACATCGACTAATGGAACAGAATAAAGAACCCAGAGAGTAAGTAACCCATATTCATACAGACAACTGATATTAGACAAAGGTGTTAAGAACATACAATGGAAAAAAGACAGTCTCTTCAATAAATGGTGCTGGCAAAATCTAACATCCATATGCAGAAGAATGACACTGGGACCTTTCCATTCCATACACAAAAAAATCAACTTAAAGTGTGTCAAAGACTTAAGCATTAAACTTGAACTATGAAATTACTACAAGGAAACATGGGGGAAACACTTCGAGACTGGTGTAGGCAATGCTGTTTTAGATAAGACCCCAAAAGACACAGGGAAGAAAAGTAAAAATAGGCAAATGGAATTATGTCAAACTAAGAAGCTTCTGCACAGTAAAGGAAACAATCAACAGAACTAAGAGATAATCTGCGGAATGGGAGAAAATACTTGTAAACTATTCATCTGACAAGGTACTGACATCCAGAATATATAAGGAGCTCAAAAAGCTGAAGACCAGAAGTCTAAAATACCCAATGTAAAAATGGGCTAAAAAACTAAACAGACTTTTCTGAAAAGAACACATACAAATGACTAACAAGTACATGAAAAAAATGCAGTTTCACCAATCATCGGAGAAATACAAATCAAAAGCACAATGAAAGCCGGGCGTGGTGGCGCAGGCTTGTAATCCCAGTACTTTGGGAGGCGGAGACCGGAGGATCCGGGGTTCAAGGCCAGCCTCAGCTCTCTCTTCTCTCTCTCTCCCTGTTTCTCCCTGTCTCTCTCTCTCTCTCTCTCTGTCTCTCTCTCTCTCTCTCTTTACTTAGTGAGACACTCCACAACTTCGTGAGACCCGGTTTCATAATAAAGTATAACAAATAGGGCCGGGGGTGTAGCATGGAGATAGAATGCCCCTGGGTTCAATCCCCGGTACTGCAAAAAAAAAAAAAAAAACACACAATGAAGTATCATTTCACCCCAGTTAGAATTATAACTATCATCAAAAAACAAAACAAAACAAAAGAACAAAACAACAACAACAACAACAAAAAAATGCTAGCAAGAATGGAGAGAAAAAGGAACTCATGCTGGGTGTGGCGCACACTTGCAATCCCTATTTGGGCGGCTAAGAAAGGAGAATCAATTGCATGTTCAGGACCAGCCTCAGCAACTTGTGAGGTCCTCTGCAACTGAGTAAGATGTCGTTTTAAAATAAAGAATAAAATAGGGCTGGGGGTATAGCTCAGAGGTAGAATGTCCCTGAGTTCAATCCCCAGTACAAATAAATAATAAATAAATAAATAAATAAATAAATGTAAAAGAAAAAGAAACTCACATACACTATTGGTAGAAATGTAAATTAGTACAACCATTATGGAAAATAATGTAGAGATTTTCTGAAAAACTAAAAATAGAGCTGAATGTGGTGGTGCATGCTTGTAATCCCAGTACTTGGGAGGCTGAGACAGGAGGATCAGGGTTCACAGCCAGCCTCAGCTACTTAGGCGCTCCCCAACTTAGCAAGACCCTGTTTCGAAATAAAGAATAAAAAAATAGGGCTGGGGGTGTAGCTCAAAGGTAGAATTTCCCTGGGTTCAATCCCCAGTGCCACACACACACACACAAAGAAAAACTAAAAATATAATACCATTTGATCCAGCAATTCCATTTGATCCAACAATTCATTTCCAAAGGAAATGAAATCATTATACTGAAAAGATACTTGCATCCCCATGTTTATTGCAGCACTGTTCACAGTTAAAATATGGAATCAATTCAGATGCCTCTTAGTGGATAAAAGGATAAACAATATGTGGTGTATTTAAAAAACGCAATGCTATTCAGTCACAAAAAACACACACACAAAATCTTGTCATTTCCAATAACATGGATGGAACTGGAGGTCATTATGTTAAGTGAAATATGCCAAACACAGAAAGACAAATAGCCCCTTGTTTTTACTCATCTGCGGTAAGTAACATGAATCTTATATAACACAGTGGGATAGTGGCCACTGGAGACTAGGAAGGGCAGGGAGGAGGGGGGACATGAAGAAGTTCAATAAGGGGCAGCAAAATACAGAGTGGCAGAATTACTTCTGGTTCTTTTTTAGCATAGTATGGTAATAACTGGTTAAAACAATCTATAATATATTTCAGTATAGTTAGAAAGCTATGAAATTCCCAACACAAAAATGATGAATGGCTGAAGAGATGGTAATGCTTATTACCCTGATTTGATTATTATACATTGTATGCATGCATTGAATTACCATAGTGTACACCATAAAGATGTACAGGCATTATCTCAATTTTTGATAAAAGGAAATGATGCTTTCATCATTTCCCTTATCAGGATCCCTGATGCTTATCAGGATCCCTGATAAGTAGGAGATGAAACTTAGAGCACAAAAGGAAACATTGGCATTTACTTCTGCAGGGGTACCTCCATTGCTAAAACTGAAAGATGGGTGAGGTGGTTGTACTTAAAGTTGTAAAAGCAGGCATCTCATATTGAATTGGTTCAAATTTCTCAATGAAATAAGAGGCACTGTTGTCTAACCTTTTCTATACTATAAGCAGTTTGATGTTCAGTGTATTTCTTTTCCAACTACTAAGCAGTGGAGTTTTTAAACCACAGACTCACAGAACAGCTGTCATATTCCTTTAGTCTTCAGACCTCTCAACCTTGAAGGTTGTAGCTGGTCTAGTTAGTCTTTCCCAGTTACAACTTCTGCCCCAAGTTATTGTCTTGGGCTTTTCTTTGTATCTCTAGAGTAGTGAGGAATTCTTTTCTACTTGGTCCCAGGTTCATCCCTTTGGCTTCTGGTCAAAATTATACTGACATGCCGTCTACCTCCCTGCAAACTTGGCTGATATCCATAATGGAACAGGAGAAAGCATCTGTCTCTTGGCTAACACTTCTATTCAGACAGGGGCATAAGTCCTGCTCCTTCTATTAAAGCATGCTAGAGATTCTGTTTTTCTTTTTCTGTTTGACTTTTGCCACTCATATCTTTTATAAAATGCAATAAAGAGGAAAAGCACTGATAGGCAAAAAAAATTGCTTTTGCTGTAAATGCTAGTTAGCTATTTATGTTGAGGAGTTTGGAATTTCCATTAATATTTTCAGAGCTTGGAAGTTATTTGTTATTTAATGCATGCCTCCTGAGCAACAAGTGAGGGAATAGGATACAGATCTCCAGAAATAGAGACTGATAGTTTGATTAAATTGGAGTTTAAATGGCTTCTTATTTGATTTCATGATTGAATAGAATAGAATTTGCATGTGGAAGTAGGAAAAATAATACACTCCAATAAGAATGTTTAAAAAAACACACAAAGAATGTTTCCAGGAAAAATTATGAAGGGAGTTTCTAGCTTTCAACTCAGGAGAGGCTAGAAAACTGGAAGGTCTGAATGGAGAAACTCCACATCAACAGAAGCTTTCCTTTTGAGCCTAATTGACAAACTCAGGTGTTAGCGATTCGGAGTTAGGTAAATGGATAGCCCATGGGTAAGTTTTTTAAGGGATTCCAAGTGTGCACAGGAAATTTTTCCCTCAATGCTAGATGTTTGTATTATATGCATTGCGTTGTTGATTAGTCAGATTTCCTTATGCAGCTGTGTGTCAGAGTACGTATAAGAAATTGCCTGCACTCCTCAGCCCAATGAGATAAACTACATTAAGTGGACCCTATCGTAAAGGAGATCATAAGACACTGAATCAGAAAGCTTCATGCTAGTGGAACCAACATGAATGCTTTATTTTTTTAAAGGAAACAGAGACAATAAACTATTGATTTCAAGATACCAAAGTTTGCCCTGTGTTTACGTTTCCTCTCTTTAGGTTTAATAAAAATTATCAAATAAATGCAATACATTCTGTAACAGGGATAGAATTATTTTTTTAAATTAGTACTATTAGTTAACAAAACTTGGATAGAGTTTTGTAATAGAGGAATCAAATGGGATTGGATTATGGAAAAAGTCAATGAGTTTCATATAGCTTTTTATGACATATATCAAATGCTGGACAAACAGAAACAAGTGAACTTATACCACCCAAAACTTACCAGCTTGAACTTCAGAGTAGTCACCATTATATGAGAGCATAAGTTTGCTGTGTGTGTGTCTGTGTGTCTGTGTGTGTGTGTGTGTGTCTATGTGTGTGTGTGGTATGTGCATGCACACATGAGCGTGCACATCTGTGTGAGTTTTGTACGTGGGGTTGGGTATTAAAGATGTCTGGAAACTTTCCCAGGACCAAAACCAACCGTGACTTACATTCTTAGGGGTCACTTAGTGAATGAAGTAGACAGTCCAAGATGGAGCACTCAGTCTCAAAAGGCAGTTAAGAGTTAGACTATTGACCACTCTAACAACTACAGAAAAAAAAAAAGACGTTTAGTAAGTAGTAACATCTCCAAAGCAGAATAGTCTTGACATTAACTCCTTTCGTATGTGCTACTCATAACTGCATTTAGACTGAAAGGCGCTCTCCATACCCCACAGACAGAGGATGAAAGAGTGTAGAGATTGTTGAGCAGTAGCAGAGATTAGATCAAAGACTTAAGGAGCCCCCTTAGTATCCTTCATGGAGCACAGCAGGATATTGCATTCAGAACTGAGCTTTGCCCTCCAGCATCTATCATCAGAGGCTACTACCCCACCTGAGGATGCATTTGGAGATTTCTCCACATACAGGGAGAGAATTCAGTGATGAGCATCCAAAAAGCTCACTATGTTGCTCATGTCCTCAGTTCCCAAAACAGAACAGAAATCCCCAAACCTAATACAGTGCCATAGTCCAAGCTCACAAATGTCATAATCTCTGAACCTATTATAAGAAAAGTGGATATGAGCGACAAAAACGCCAAACAGAGCAAAACAACTAACCACTTAGAAGTTTAATAGCACCTCTTAATAAATCAGGGATAAAAAATATAATTCAAAAATTAAGCTGCAGAAATACACTACAGGGGAGACTAAACAGAAATGAGAGCTAATCTGTCCTTCAATATTCCAGAGAGGCTCTGAGCTATAAGTAACATCTAGAGTGGAAGACCAGAGAAAGAACAGAACTGGAAACAAGAGGTTGAATTAAATGTCTATAAGAGAAAAAACGGGGCACTATGTGTGTCATTATCGTAGCACTATGGACACACACACACACACACACACACACATACACACACACAAGAGTACTTTTTGGCAAAAGGACAAGTGGTTCTTCTCTAAAGAAACTGAAATTTTAATGAAGTGATAGCAAAGATTCTAATGGAGTCTTGCAGCCTCAGAGTAAACACTCTTCTGGGGACTTAAGAATCCCTACCTGACCATCCATCTGTTTACCCTAAAGTGAAGACCACCACTCAACCCCAACTTTCCCCCATATATTGGAGTTTCTGTAAACTTCTCCCGTCAGTGAAGGTGATAAATTATCTGATATATGTCAAAAAAACCCCATATCACCTTCCCAGTGTTTAGTAATTAAAATAAATGAACAGAGTACCAGACATATAAAGATAACCAGTGGCACAAAAGATAACAACCAAGATCAACAAAATAAGAGCCGATTCCCAGAGAAATTTGTAAATCAAAAGAGGATATTGAAAACATCTGATTAGGATATCCACAAAATTGGGGAGGGGAGTTATATCATTAGCACAACAATAGAATGGCAAGAGGGGAAAGAGTTTCCCCTCTTGTTTGTTTCACAGAACAAACCAGCTAACCATATGAGAGCATGGGTTTTGTGTACAAAGCATGATATATTCCTTCAATCATTCAACAATTACTTATGGAAGGTTTGCTTTGTGCCAGTGAGTCTGACAACTTTTCTTCCTTTCTTTCTTTCTCTCTCTCTCTTTCTTTATTTCTTTCTTCCTTTTTTCTGAAGACCATGCCGAACATTCAGGCTTTTAAAGTTTTCTTATCACTGGCAGATGAAAGATAATGTCTAGAGTACCTATTGAAGTGTGGATGACAAAAATCAAAATTTTAGGTGAGGAAATCTGGGCACTAGAGGAAATAGGGTAAAATCTTGAGGAAAAATGATATAAATACAATAAGAATGGACTGAATACTGATGAAATCTACCTATATCAATCAGCTTGTGTTGCAGCTCTGAGTGATTAGCTTGATGAGCAAGTAGGTTCTCCTGAAATTGCCCCACACTTGAATAGTGTCTTCTAATACTGCCTACAGGCCTCCACCCCAGGTATGCTGAATGGGAACTTCCTGCGCAAAGCCCTCATAAAACTCTAGGATCCACTCAGTAACTACAGAAAGAAAGAAAAAATGAATGGGTGGTGGGTGGAGGGAAACCAAAACCTAGAGATACACAAGGAAGGTCAGCTCCAGGAAGAAAGAATCTTCCAGACTGGGTGGGCAGCAGCGGCAGGCAAGGATGCTACCTCAGCATGCTTGAGGCCAGCAGGCCCTTCTGTGCCTGCACTTACGCTTTGTTATGCAAACTCTCCAAAATAAAGGGCCCAAATGAGCTTAGATTACTTGCCTTTCCTCTTAAGCCTTTGTCTTTTCTTTAAAATAAAGACACCAATACTTATGCAGTGCATCCTTGGATATTTACTAAAATAGCAATATGTAGAATACTTGCATAGCTGCCGGGCGGGCGTGGTGGCGCACGCTTGTAATCCCAGTACTTTGGGAGGCAGAGACCGGAGGATCCGGGTTCGCGGCCAGCCTCAGCTCTCTCTCTCTCTCTCTCTCCCTCTCTCTCTCTCTCTCTCTCTCTCTC
>PVJS01064525.1:0-10197 GCA_004027185.1 Glis glis | reverse complement strand
GTGAGACCCGGTTTCAAAATAAAGTATAAAAAAATAGGGCCGGGGGTGTAGCGCGGAAGTAGAACGTCCCTGCGTTCAATCCCCGGTACCGCAAAAAAAATAAATAAATAAAGAATAAAAAATAGGGCTAGAGCCGGGCGTGGTGGCACACGCTTGTAATCCCAGTACTTGGAGGCTTAGACTGGAGGATCTGGGTTCGCAGCCAGCCTTAGCTACTTAGTGAGGCCCTCCACAACTTAGTGAGACCCTGTTTCAAAATAAAGAATTAAAAATAGGGTTGGAGTGTAGCTCAGAGGTAGAATGTCCCTGGTTTCAATTCCCAGTACTGCAAAAAAAAAAAAAAGCTAAAAAATAAGCAGGGCATGGGGGCACACACCTGTAATACCAGTAAGTGGGAGGCTGAGACAGGAGTTCACAGGTTCAAGGCCAGCCTTGGCAACTTGGTAAGACCCTCAGCAATTTAGCAAGACCCTGTTTCAAAATAAAAAATAAAACAGGGTTGGGGGTATAGTTCATAGAATGCCCCTCGGTTAAATTTCTAGTACCATGAAAAGGAAAAAAAATGCTAAAAAACAAATAAAAAGGTAAAAAACAAATGCTGCTGTGTCAGAAATAACACAATAGAGCTCTTATTTTCAAATCCATGAATACCAAATCTGTTCTTTCTAAATTTAACCACTATTGGAAAGCATCTGTCACAATTAATTCTACATTTTCCTTGTTCTCAATCTATAAAAAAAAATTGCCTTGTACCTCCATCATTTGAGAAAATTTAGGAAATTTCAAAAAGAAAACAAAGATTTCTGTGTCTTGAAAATGCAAAGATAATTCTAGTACTTGGGAGGTTAAGACAAGAGGATCACAGATTCCAGGCCAAGGGGCAGTAATTTAGTGACACCTTGTTTCAAAAATAAAAAGAAGCCAGGCATGGTGGCCCATGTTTGTAATCCCAGTACTTGGGAGGCTGAGACAGGAGGGTTGTGGGTTCACAGCCAGCCTCAGCAACTTAACAAGTCCCTCCTCAACTTAGTGAGATCCTGTTTCAAAAATAAAAAATGTTTCAAAAATAAAAAAATAGGGCTGGGGATGTAGCTCAGAGGCAGATTGCCAAGGGAGGGGGAGGGGGAGGGGGAGAGGGAGGGAGGGAGGGAGGGAGGGAGAGAAGGAGGAAGGAAGGGAGGGAGGGAGGGAGGGAGGGAGGAAGGAAGGAAGGAAGGAAAAGGGAAGGGAAGGAAGGAAAAACATCTACTCACCTGGACCTTTGCTTTTGAATATGCAACAGCCATTCTTTTCTCCTTTCTGCTCTACTCTTAGAAAAAGAAAATGGCATGAGATACTAGGCCTTTCCTTTGTTCCTCTGCCCCCATAATCTACTCCTTTAACATAAAGAGAAGTCAGAAGGAGACTAGAACAGTCCTGTGAAGTCAAGGTTTTTGGGCTAGCATTTATTTCTGGACCCAGAGCTGTCTACTGAAGTTAAAGACCTGCAGTGAAGTATTACAGATTCTGAAGTCCACAGCTGGCTCCTATAGCACTCCCTCAGTAAGTATTCCCAAAGCTGGAACTCCATTACATTTCCAAGCGGTCGGTCTTGCAGGTGCTATCAGCTCTAAAATTCTCAAGAACAGTTCTGTGGCTTGGAAATAACTCCTTTTCTTCACTCAGAGGTTCATATTTCTAACTTCCTGCCACATCTCTGCACCCAATTCCCTTAAGGCTATCAGGAGAGAGAGAGAGAGAGAGAGAGAGAGAGAGAGAGAGATCACTGGGAAGCAGCAGTAATCCTACAACTGCAATTCCGAGGAAAATTTAGAGCTAATACAGAAATGAAGAAATCCGGGCCATGTGTGAAATGGGTAGTCACTATGGTCAAAACAGAAGTCAAGTCCTTAAGTTCTCAGAGACCCATAAAGCCACATGGGATTCATGATCCTTAGTCTCTACCCCAGAATGAACCCCAGAAATATTGAAAGGAAAATTTACCTCTGTACCCCAATAAACTCCCATAAAATCAGAGTATAAAATATACGAAAGACCACACAAAGCCACACAATTAGGTTTCCACAGTCACACAATCATCAACGAGGCTACGCTGTTAGAGCATCTACTCTTAAAATCCCATCATACACAGAGGATAAACACAAACACGTGCAAGAACCTTGTGAGGGACGTGCGCCACCCCAAATCCCTCCCACGGTGGTACTTTTACTCTCGTCACAGTCACACACCTAGCACACATGTCATCAGACGGTCACTCAGATGCACAAACACAACCAAGTGTCAGGTCACGCAAACACGCCGTCACACTGTCCCGGCAATGCTGTCATGCACGCCAACTTCAGAGGCAAACCCCACTCGCACACAACTTCAAAGTGACACAAGCACGTCCAGACACCCTGTCACAATAGCACAGCCGCCCTGCACGTCACACCAACACACCAACCCAGCTACACACGGGGTACACAATCACAGTGTCACGCAAGCCTATCTGCTGTCGGGTGAGCGCACGCCACACACACTCCCAGTGTCCACACACACCGGCGTGTCCACACACCACCGCCGCGCACGCCCAGCTGTCCACACAATCGCCAGTGCCCGGCGGGGCGGTCGCACGCTCACAGGACCCGGGAGCCGCGGCCCCTGTCACTGCAGCGCCGCGCCCTCCGCGTGCCCGCCGCCGCACTCCCGCCATGCCCACCTCAGCACCGGCGCCGCGTCCCGGGCTCCAAACCCGCGCTCCGCCTCGCCAGCTCAGCGGGAGCGGAACCAGCCCCTCCACCCACGCGGCGGCTCCCGAGGCCAGCCAACTCTCGCGAGGAAACGGAAGCGAAGCTGCGTCCGGGCCTGGTGCCTCTGGGAAATGTAGTCCAGGGCGGGGAGGTCAGTGCCGCACCTTCTGCAGGGTCCGCGGGCCCCCGCCGGCGCCGCGCGCGGGGAGTTCTGGGAGGCCCCGCGCCGCGCCCCTCCAGAGCGCCTGGGGTCTGAGTGGGTGTTGAATGGTTCCGAGGTCTCTCTCGTACCCGAGCGAGAGTGTGGGACCCACCACCAGGGCGAGTGCCATGGAGGAGCCCGAACAGGGGCGTGGACCGGTTGCAACCTCAGATTCACATAGGTCCCAAGAAGATTCTGTCTCTTCTACTACTTCATATTATGGAATTATAGAACATATGTGTCTTACTGTGTACGGCTTCTTTGACTCAGAATAATGTTTTAAAAATCCATCTTTCCTTTTTTTTTTTTTTTTTTTTTTTGCTGTGCTGGGGATTGAACCCAGGGGTGCTCTCTAACACTGACCTATACCCCCAGCCCTTTTATTTCGTTGAAAGTGGGTTTTCCTAAATTGCTGAGGCTGGTCTTAATTTTTTTCTTTTCTTTTCTTTTTTCTTTTCTTTTTTTTCTTTTTTTCTTTCTTTTCTTTTATTTTCTTCTCTTTTCTTTCTTTTTTTTTTGTGTGTGTGTGTGGTACTGGGGATTGAAGCCAGCAGCATTCTACGTCAAATCCACCCCTAGCCCTTTGTGTGTGTGTGTGTGTGTGTGTGTGTGTGTGTGTGTGTGTTACTTGGGATTGAACCCAGGGGCGTTCTACCTCTGAGCTATGTCCCCAGCCCCATTTTATTCTTTATTTTGAAACAGGGTCCTCACTAGTTGTGTAAGGCCTCACAGGTTGCTGAGGCTAGCTGCGAACGTGCGATCCTCCTATCTCAGCCTCCAAGAACTGGGATTACAAGTGTGCACAACCACGCCAGCTAGTCTCAAAATTTTGATCTTCATGTGTCATCCTCCTAAGTACTGGGATTACAAGCATGTGCCACCACGCCCAGCTAGAATTTATTATTTCTGTTAACCAACCTCTCATCATTCCCCCTTCCTCCCAACCTTCCGAAGCAGCCTCTAGTAAATACTATTCTACATTTAGATCCACCTTTTTTTTTTCCTGCTAAAAATGGTCTAAGTCAATGTGTTGCAGGAGGCTTTGGTCGGTGGAGAACAGAGGCTCAGAGGCTGAATCAGGATATAGCAGGTCTGTTTATTCACCGGTGAGGCTCAGAGCACAAAACTACAGGTCTTAGCCCCAAAAGCAGGACCCACAGGGTTTTATACAATTGCTAACCTCACTTTCAGAAGGGAAGAGTGAGTCCAAGACCTTTTGCCTAGTGTAAGCAAGATATAGAAGCAGAACAGCAATTAGCCTGTAGATTGTTTCTCTTTTCTCTAGCAGTTATGTGCCTTATCTTGTGGCTACAGCTGTCCGGAGAGTCCCAGCTATGTTCACCTTGAGAGGGGGGTCTGGGAGAAAGGCTTTATTCTTCTGACTAGTTTCTAGGCTTCCAGCCAAGAGCTGTCTTCAATGGCATAGCCAGGCTCCTGCCTCATTCCCCCCTTTGGAGACTTCTCAACTTGCTTAACAGGATCTCGATTCTTGAGATTATTTTTAGTCAGAGTCATCAGGGTGGCATATGGAGGAGGGTCATTTTTAGTTATTGCGGTTTCTATTATTCGTTAGATTGGCCCCCTGATACATGGTATGAGGCAGCATCCGACCAGGATGAAAACTCTTATTACCATTATTAAGGAGGTTAAGATTGCGGTCAAAAAAGTTTTTCAGTTTCTGAACCATTTTGAGAGTCTATTGCTAAAAGGGTCGTCAATTTTAGAGTTTTATGCCAGCTCATTAGCTAGGATTGTTAATCTCTTGAAGGCTCAGGTAATGGTTCCATCAGGTGCAGTGTTATTTGGTATAAAGGTGCAGCATTGACACCCCCGCCCCCCAGAATCACATAAATGCCTTTTTTTTTTTTTTGGCCAGTAACATATTTAAAGCTAGCCTGTGTGAGTTGCCGTTGTTCTTTAGGCTGTCATAAGATATAACCTGGCATGCATTAAACTTGATAATAGGGCTGCTAGTTTTGGTCACATTAATGATGAAGTTTGCAGAGGCCAGCTACAGCAACCCTAATAGTCCTCCCCACATGATGAAAACAGCCAATTGTCTCTTTATCTTAGCAATAGAGTCAAATTAGGCAAACACTTAAGTACTAAAATTAGAACCACCACAAACCCATTAATAAAGTTAATCTCAAAGTACTTGTTTTATAAAAACTAGGAGTCCAATTTTGCAGCACGAGATGTGATGCTCCTCAATCTTCAGTTCTGCGTTGACCAGTCAGCATCCGGGTATGACTGGAGCAAGGCAGGTTGTCTTTTTAGGATTAGCTTGTTTCGCTCTCCAGGTTTTTGGTGAGCAGTCCAGTGTGTTGCCTCTGGGGTCATTGGTTCTGGGGCTACTGGCTTTAGGCGGCTGTGGTGGATCCAGGCTGCAATATCCTCAACTTTTGCTGCTGTTGGGGTGGTAATAACAGTAAAGGACCCTCTCTGCTTTACCTTGAGGGGAGCTTGATTTTAGATTTTGATGCAAACTAGGTCTCTGAGCTTATAGGGACAGGCTGGGGTAAACTGACTGGCATTTTGTCTAGTACCCATTTATGTAAGTTATGTGTGACTTTTAAAAGTTTTTTATAAGCCTATGAATTTTTAATTTTAAATTTTACATAGCCTCCCTGGCAGTCCTTGGATGATATGAGGGGGTTAAGTAAACATCATCTTGTAGGGAGAATACCCTGTTCTCTTGGTGGGAGTGCACCTAATTCTGAACAGGATTAAGGGTAAGGCTTGAACCCAAGTTAGCTTGGTTTCCTAACATATTTTTAACCCAGTTTTGATAGTTCTGTTTATTCTTTTTACTTTGCCTGACCTCTGTGGCCTCTATGCAGAATTTAGCTTTCATGTGATATCCAGGGCAACTGCCACATCCTCGGTGACTTCTGTGAGGAAGGCTGGTCCGTTGTGTGACCCTTGGCAGGCTTTCCTGAGCATAGGCCTGGGGGTTTAGGGCTTCTATTGGGGCGGTTTTTATTTTTGACCCAGTGGGCTGCTGCCTGCTGAACGTGGTACCTTTTTTCAGTGTTGAGTCAGGAGAAGCTGGCGACAATCAGGCCAAGTAGGACTGTGCTTTGGAAGATGGATTGGAGGAGGTTGGCCGGGGCCTCCAGCTTTTCAGTAAAAGAGGGAGTATGATGTTTCCAATTTAGGAGATCTGTTGTAGTAAAATTGATACACAAACATTGGTGCAACTGTCCATGTCCATCCATGGTGCGAGTTGAACTGGCCACCAGATGACAGTGGAGTTGATTATGGGATCTCAGGTTCCAGGAAGGGCCAGTAGGCAGGCCGAGGTCAAGGGGAGGATTTGTCTGTGGTCTAATTAGACGTTGTTGTGGGGCTGGGCACAGGAGAATGGTGGAATTGGGGTCCCCATTTGCTGCACTGGATGGCTGGTCAGATGGGCCAGTTGGTGGTGATGGGTGAGGGGGTGCCAAAGGTGCCAGTGTGGCTGGCGGCTGCCGTGGTGTCTGCAGTGGCAGGTCGGCTTCCTCTGCGGGACGTTCCAAAATGGACGATAGTTGCTTCACCTGATTGCTGCCTTTGATTTCCTGACTACTAGAGTCCTGACTTTTGGCAAGTAAGATTTGGGAGACTGGACCTGGCGGCCATGGGGGAGAGGGGGCTTGAACTAATTGGAGCCAAGTGTCAATGTAAGGAAACTGGTCTGAATGTCCTGGCTGCTTACAACTCGATCCCAAATGCCTAGATATTAGTCCTCTGTCAGATAAATTCTTTGCGAATATTTCTCATATCTTTGGGTTGCTTGGTCATATTCTTAATATTAACTTTTGATGAGTAGGTTTTAAATTTTTTTAATAAGTTTAATTTATCAAAAAAATGTTGCTGTGGTTATGGGGATTGAATTAAGGGGCATTCTACCCCTGAGCTACACCCCCAGCCCTATATTTATTTTATTTTGAAACAGGGTCTCGCTAAGTTGCTAAGGGTCTCACTAAATTGCTGAGGCTGGCTGTGAACCTCTTGTCTCAGCCTCCCAAGTACTGGGATTACAAGTATGCATGCCTGGATTAATTTATCAATTTTTTTTGCGGTACCGGGGATTGAACCCAGGGGCATTCTACCTCTACGCTATACCCCGGCCCTATTTTTTATACTTTATTTTGAAACTGGGTCTCACAAAGTTGCGGAGGGCC
Source organism: Glis glis (assembly GCA_004027185.1). Classification (NCBI taxonomy): domain Eukaryota; kingdom Metazoa; phylum Chordata; class Mammalia; order Rodentia; family Gliridae; genus Glis; species Glis glis. Next base: position 3,100 of record PVJS01064525.1, on the reverse strand, counting down.
TCACTAACTAGAGAGAGAAAGAGAGAGAGAGAGACAGGGAGAGAGAGAGAGCTGAGGCTGGCCGCGAACCCGGATCCTCCGGTCTCCGCCTCCCAAAGTACTGGGATTACAAGCGTGCGCCACCACGCCCAGCTTAATTTATCAATTTTTAACACTTATTGCTCTCTGTGATCTACTGTCAGGTTGGAAGTATATTTAGATATTTACCAGTATTTTTCTTCCAATGCTTTACAGTTGTAGCTTTTTATATTCTGAGATTTATCTTTACTTTTTGTTCATGGTGTCAAGGGTTGAGGCTCCTTCCCCCGCTTTTCAAATTATAAAAGTGTTTTATTGTGGCTTACAGTCTGGTTAGAGTGAGGGGATGCATCTGGTGATGGCTTCCTTGCTGGCAGAGTCCCAAAGTGGCAGAGAGCAAGAGACAGGGAGTATGTTGAGTTTCATTTTTTTTTTCTATATGGATCTCAACTTGTTTCAGTACTGCTTATCAAAACTACAAATGGTATTTTCAACAAAGGTATCTTTGGCACCTTTACTGAAAATTAATGTCTAATGTATTAGCTTTCTCCACTGCTGTCACAATTTACCACAAACCTAGTGACTTAAAACTATACAAATTTATCTTACAGTTCTATAGGTCAGAAGTCCAGTATGGGATTAAAAAAGTGTCAGCATCATTTTCTGGAAGGTCAAGGAGAATCTATTTGCTCATTTGGGAAATAGGCAGAATTTAGTTCCTTGCATCTATAAATCTGAGGTCACTATTTTCTTACTGGCTATAAGCGAGGGCCATTCACAACTTCTAAAGGCTGCCACATTCCTTGGCTCATGGCCCCCTTCCTCCATGTTTAAACCAACAACAGCCTGGTGTGGTGGCACAGGCCTGTAATCCCAGTACTTGGGAGGCTGAGAGGAGGATTGCAGGTTGGAGGACAGCCTCAGCAAGTGGTGAAACCTTCAGCAACCTAGTGACACCCTATTTCAAAACAAAAACATAAAAAGGGTTGGGGTGTAGCTCATTCATTCATTTGTGGTACGTGGGGTTGAACCCAGGGGCTCTCTATCTCTGAGCTATATCCCCAGACCTATTTTGTTTTTTATTTTGAAACAAGGTCTCCCTAAGTCACGGCACACTAGCCTTGAACCTGTGATCCTCCTATCTCAGCCTCCCAAGTATTGGGATTATAGGCATGTGCCACGGCTCCTGGCTTAGGTGCTCTATTCATAAGTCTTCTAAGGAGTTTTCCTTCTGAAACCAAGGCAATGAACTTGTTATTCCTTTCATTTTTTGGACAAATCTTAAAACCACATTAGTTTACTTCTGAATATTTTTTTAAAAATGTAATGCTAAGCAGGCGTGGTTGTATATCCTATAATTCCAGTACTTGGAAGGTTGAGAAAGGAGGATCACAGGTTCATGGCCAGCCTCTGCAACTTAGTGAGACCCTGTTTCAAATAATAAACTAGAGGTAGAATGCCCCTTTGTTCAATCACCAGTACCACAAAACAGAATAATGTAATGCTGGAAATTTTTATATCTTTATTTTTTCATAGAAGAAGATAGGGAATTTGGTGAACAGATGGACACACAACATCAATAATTTTTTAAAGGGGTTGCAACCATGCTTAAGAAAACTGTGTGGGAGGCTGAGACAGGAGGATCGCAGGTTCAAGGTCAACCTCAGCAACTTACTGAGACCCTGTTTCAAAAAAATATATATAGCCAGAGCATGGTGGCACACACTTGTAATCCCAGTACTTAGGAGGCTGAGACAGGAGGATTGCAGGTTCACGGCCAGCTTCAGCTACTTAGTGAGACCCTCCGCAACTTAGTGAGACCCTGTTTCAAAATAAAGAATAAAAAATAGGGCTAGGGGTGTAGCTTGGAGGTAGAATGTCCCTGGGCTAAGTCCCCAGTACCACAAAAAAAGAAAATAAAACTGTGATAAGCCAGCATGCTGGTGCTCACCTATAATCCCACTACTAGGGAGGCTGAGACAGAAGGATCGCAGGTTTGAGGACAGCCTCAGCAACTTAGTGAGGCCCTTATCAACCTAGCGAGACCCTATTTCAAAATAAAAAATAAAGCCAGGCATCATGGCACATGCTTGTAATCCCAGTACTTGGGAGGCTGAGAGAAGGATCACAGATTCATGGCCAGCCTCAGCAACTTAGTGAGGCCTTCTGCAATATAGTGAGACCCTGTTTCAAATTAAAAAATAAAATAGGGCTAAGGGTGTAGCTCAGAGGTAGAAAGCGCACGGGTTCATTCCCCAGTACCAAAATAAAATAATAAAAGGGCTGGGGTGTAGCTCAGAGGTAGAATGTTCCTGGGTTCGATCCCCAGCACCACAAAAAGAAAAAATGTTTTTCCATAAATTATTGAAATAAAGCTTGAGGAGATAACAATTAAAATAGCTAATATTAATTAAGCATTTACTTTGTGTTAGGCACAATTATAGATTGCACATGCAAGCCTCTGAAATACTCTCATCATGCCCCATAACTGTGCGTATGTCATTTGTGCATATATAAAATAATCTAGAAGAATAAGTTGGTTAACATTGGGAAGGAAATGAGGTAAAGAATGATGGTGACAGGGAAGCACAAGTTTATCTGTAATGTATAAATCTTTTACAAGCAGAAGAGATCCACACATTATCTCTGACATGAATAAATAAATGGAGGCACATTAAAAGGGGCCATTAAGGTAAATTTATGGCAAGAATTGCAATATTTGACAAAATAGGGATTTGATAGGTAAATACTTATAAAGCCAATAAAATAGTAACAATATACTTACAAAGAATATTAAAGGCTGGTTATAGTATAGCATAATCACATTTAGTTTTTATAAACAATTAAGGGATATAGTCTTAGCCGGGCATGGCAGTGCATGTTTGTAATCCCAGTACTTGGGAGGCTGAGACTGGAGGATCGCAGGTTCACAGCCAGCCTCAGCTACTTAGTGAGGCCCTCTGCAACTTTGTGAGACCTTGTTTCAAAATAAAGAATAAAAAGTAGGGCTGGGAGTGTAGCTCTGAGGTAGAATGCCCCTGGGTTCAATCCCTAGTACCGCCAAAAAAAAAAAAAAAAAAAG
>PVJS01064524.1:0-10208 GCA_004027185.1 Glis glis | reverse complement strand
AGAGAGAGAGAGCTGAGGCTGGCCGTGAACCCGGATCCTCCGGTCTCCGCCTCCCAAAGTACTGGGATTACAAGCGTGCGCCACCACGCCCGGCTATCATATATGTTTTATACTAAAGTTATCTTTTTTATTTTTTATTATTTTTTTTTACGGTATCAGGGATTGAACCTAGGGGCATTCTACCTCCGAGCTGCACCCCCGGCCCTATATTTTTTATACTTTATTTTGAAACAGGGTCTCACTAAGTTGCGGAGGCCTCACTAAGTAGCTGAGGCTGGCCGCGAATCTGGATCCTCTGGTCTCAGCCTCCCAAGTACTGGGATTACAAGCATGCGCCACCACGCCCGGCCAAGTTATCTTTTTTTTAAAAAAATAAAAGCATCTAATATAGTTGTTTTTGTGTCACTCTATTTTTTTTTTTTTGGCACTGAGGATTTAACCCAGGGGCATTCTATCTCTTAACTATACCTTTTTATCTTTTATTTTGAAACAGGGTCTCCCTAAGTGGCCAAGGCTGACCTCAAACCTGCAATCCTCCTGTCTCAGCCTCCCAAGTATTGGGATTATGTGTGTGCTACTGCACCCATTCACTGTAATATTTTTGTTATGAAACATGTCATGAATGATAAGCAAACTTACTCAGCTTTCTGGGATAGGAATTACCACCAAGTATTCATTTCAATGGGATAAAAAGAAGTCCATATGTTTAGTTACCAACTAACCAAGATACCGTAGTAGAAAAACAAAGATTTAAGAAACTTTCTGATTTTTTAATACATTTTGACTCATTCATCATTTTCTTAGTCTTTTTCTTTTCTTTTTTGGTGGTACTAGGGATTGAACTCAAGGGCATTCTATCTCTGAGCTATATCCCCGGCCCTTTTTATTTTTATTTATTTATTTATTTATTTTTATTTATTATTATTATTATTAATTTTTTTGCGGAACTGGGGATCGAACCCAGGGGCATTCTACCTCCAAGCTACACCCCCAGCCCTATTTTTTTTTTATTCTTTATTTTGAAACAGGGTCTCACGAAGTTGCAGAGGGCCTCACTAAGTAGCTGAGGCTGGCCGCAAACCCGGATCCTCCAGTCTCAGCCTCCCAAGTACTGGGATTACAAGGGTGCGCCACCACGCCTGGCTTATTTTTTCTTTTGAAACGGTCTCACTGAGTTGCTGAGGCTGGACTCGAACCTGCGATCCTCCTGTCTCAGCCTCCCAAGTACTGAGATTAGAGGCGTGCACCACCACACCCGGGTCTTGATTTTACCAGAATAACCAACATGTAACGAGCATTCGTGCATTCGTGCTGGCCACCGTTTTGACGCAGCTCAAATTCCAGAATCACCCACGATCTGCCCACTTGAAGAATTCAACCATAAGAGAGTTTTGTAAGGTCTGGCTTAGGAGCCTTTGCATTTATGAAGCCCGCTATAAATTTCTTTGGCTTCAGGAGCATCAAAGCACCACATCTGCACAAATACATAAATCACAAGAATCGCTTCTTTTCTCAGAGTCCTTGCTGTTTAGTAGTTCTTAGCAGGAGCGTCAGTTGCCATCTATGGGGTGAGTGCAGGGTTCAACTGGTTTTCATTGATTTTTTTCCATTGGGATTTTTTTGGGTTTTTTTGCGGTAAATGTTTAGACTTTATCAACACAAGTGTCATAAATATGTTGTCCATTAGCTGTTGTCTGCTGTATACACTGAGTAGCTGCTCTAAAAGCTTAGGGAAAGCAGGTAAATAGTCACATTATGAGTGATTATGAAGAGGAAATGCCTGGTCCTGTTGCATCTTGGTGGCTAATGTTACCTACTGAATTGTCACTTTAATGAGATTTAATATTATTTTAGCAAAATGTCAATTTTATGGAGCCCAGTTTGTAACAGCCTACTTTTCCTACTTACAGAAATTAATGGTCATTATGCTTTTGACTTAGGGTGAAGTCAACCCATGAGATTTTTTTCTTTTAGAAAAGAATTATCTTTTTAGCCATACACCTGTAATCCCAGTACTAGAGAGGCTGAAACAGGAGGATTGCAGGTCTGAGGACAGCTTCGGCAATGTAGTGATACTCTCAGCAACCTAGTGAGACCCCCCCCAAAAAGGGCTGAGGGTGTATTTTGGAGATTGAATGCCCCTAGGTTCAATCCCCAGTAACACACACACACACACACACACACACACACACACACACACACACACTATCCTTTTAAGATGGAGGCAGACTGTAACTCATTCAATCCTCACAACTATCCTGAGAGGTAACTACTGTTTATTCTGCAATATTTATTTGGCACATATGTCCATGTACTTTATATATGTTAACTAAGTTCTTTCAACAATTCTGACAATTATCATTTCCATTAAATAGTAAAGAAATGAGGCAGAGGAGAGTAAGTCATTTGGCCAATCTGAAATTAAAATCTAGTTTGTTTTGCAGAGCAGAAATTGTCATAAATGTCTGCAATATTTATAATGACTAATGATTTCTATCAATTACTGAATGCCAAGCACTTCACAATTTCTTATTTAATTCTTTCAACAATCCTGTAAAGTAGCTATCACCACCCAAATATTACAGACAAGGAAACTGGTGCTCACAGAGAAATAACTTTTTCAAAATCATGACTAGTTAGTGATAGAGCTGAGACTTGACCCCACATGTAGCTAAGTCAAAAACCTATGCTTTAGCTGGGTGCACTGTAATCCCAGCGATTGTCATTCCAATGATTCGGGAGGCTGAGGCAGGAGAATCGCACATTTGAGGCTGACCTGGGCAACTTAGTGAGATCCTGTCTTAAAATAAAAAATAAAAAGGGCTGGGGATGTGACTCAGTGGTAAAGCGCTCCCGGGTTCCATCTCCAGTACCAGAACAAACAAGCAAATAAAACAAACACCCCCAAAACAAAGAATTTATGCTATTGACCAGGTCAGAGGTCCAGCACAGAAGAATCACAGTAGAATAAACGGGAGAAGAGGGATAGGACTTTTGAGCTCAACCAAAGGGAATGTAGTCTGGGAGTGGTGGCACACACCTGTAATCCCAGTACTTGGAAGGCTGAGACAGGAAGATCATATATTCAAGGCCAGCCTCAGCAACTTAGGGAGAACTTGCTTTCAAGTAAAAATAAAATATAGGGCTGGGGGTGTAGCTCAGAGGTAGAATGCCCCTGGTTCAATCCCCAGTACCCCCCCACACACATACACACACAAAAAGGAGTATAGAGTTGAAGAAAAAATATCCAATATTTCAATATATTATACTGTTTCCAGTACAGCAAATAACAGAAATAAAGGTAAAAAATACCTTAGAAATTGGTCTCTCTATTATAGTCAATGGCACAATAAAAATGTTAGAGGACTTTTCTAATGATTTTTATAACATTTAAAGTAATTCATAAGGAAAAGAAACGCATAAGTAAATTGAGGGCTACGGAAAGCCCCTTTCCCAACTGCTAGGGCAGGGCGGGCCCCACTGCTGCTCATACTGTACCACACAGGACAGGAGGTTTGTTATCCCCGCAATAAGGGAAATGAAATTCCTTCTCTCAAAGTTTCTAAACACGTTATTCATATGATAGGGTGGTTTCATGGTGGTCTTTTCTGAAATCAAAAGAATCAACTGGATTCTTTGAAACCTTTGAAAGTTTCTCCTCATCGTGATACCTAATGTAGGTATGCTACTCCCACAAATCTTTCAAAAAGTGCAAAGGAATGTTTGTTAAAATAATACTCAAGATATTTAATTCCAGATAAGAACCAGTAGAACATGAAATACTAAATGCTGGCATATGATGTAAAATATTCTACAAGGCACAGAATAGATTTTTTTAAATTTTTTTTTAATTTTTTTTTTTTTGTGGTACCAGGGATTGAACCCAGGGGCGTTCTACCTCCGTGCTACACCCCCGGCCCTATTTTTTTATACTTTATCTTGAAACCGGGTCTCATGAAGTTGCAGAGGGCCTCACTAAGAGAGAGAGAGAGAGAGAGAGAGAGAGAGAGAGAGAGCTGAGGCTGGCAGCGAACCCGGATCCTCCGGTCTCTGCCTCCCAAAGTACTGGGATTACAAGCGTGCACCACCACGCCCGGCCAGAATCGATGTTTATAACTTCCCTGGGGAATAGTTTGTACAATGGAGAAATTTTATGATTAGAAATCATTTTATTCAAATGTATGCAGTTTTGTAACTACCATCAAATAGTATAAGGCATAGTCAAAGAATTAACTAGAACAGAAGCCAGGTGCAGTGGCACACGCCTATATCCCAGTTCTTGAGAGACTGAGACAGGAGGATCACAGGTTCCAGGCCAGCCTCAGCAACTTAGCGAGACCTTGGCAACTTAGCAAGACTCTGTTTCAAAATAAAAACTAAAAAGGGTTGGGGGGTATAGCTTGGAGGAAGAATGTCCCTGGCTTCACTCTGGTAAAAAAAAAAAAAAAAGAAAAAATAATGAACTGGAACAGATGATTTAAAGACAATCATAAAATAGCACAAAAGCATAATGGTAGTAATAAGACCATGGGATAAAATTTAAATTATATATAAGGTTTGCACAGCTTCAGGCCTTCGTAAGTTTAACTTAGCAATGATAGCAAGCAGCCTTTGAGTATTTCCTATATACCATCAAGATGGCTAAATGATTTTCCTAAGTTATCTCATTTAATCATCACTAACTCTACAAGGTTATAAGCCAATCGGAGTTTACCGTGCAGGAAACTAAAACCTAGAGAGGTTAGGTTAGTTAGGTTACATGTCCAAGCTTCTAGGGTTGATCTGGTTTAAGTTGAAACTCATCAAGTCCAACTCCAGATCCCACACTCTTACTCACTGTGCCATGCTTCCTCCAAAGGACAAGAACTTGTTCTACACCACCAAGAACACGTAGCCCTCTAAAATGCTAATATAAAGTGACATGGCCAAGGAAGGAGAGCAACGAAAGTCTCTGACGACCTTCAGATTAATCACCTTGAATCATTCCGACCTGCCCCGGGTCTCCTGGGTTTACTCGAGCTCTTGGGAATTATGGGCCCACATTTGTAGCTGAATGTCCCGCTTCCCTTTTGGCCCTCCTACCTGTTGCAGGTAGGGGTGTGCTGGTTTAGACAAGTAGATTTTAAAATTGTGTTCATATCATTACATCATTCCAGTTGTTTTGTTGCTCGTGTATATGGCCATTTCAGAAATTCCTAGAATAGTCTGGTACGCTGAATGCCAATCATGGTTTTCAACTCCTAGAAACCCGCTGTGTATTGTTTCAGCTTCAAGTTAGACTTTAAAAATGTGGCCACTCACTGGGCGTGGTGGCTCATGCTTGTAATCTCAGTATTTTGGGAGGCGGAGACCGGAGGATCCAGGTTCGCGGCCAGCCTCAGCTCGCTCTCTCTCTCTCTCTCTCTCTCTCTCTCTCTCTCCTTAGTGAGGCCCTCCACAACTTCGTGAGACCTGGTTTCAAAATAAAGTATAAAAAAAAAATGTGGCCACTCATTTAACATTTTCTCTGGCACCTCAAAGAATACAGATCATTTTAAGCATTTTAAGGTGCACGATCTTTTCTCTCCTCCACAGCTTTCTCTGCTCCTGACTGATAGGAAGAAACCATGCTACAGGCCACTCTGCCCGAGTGTAAGAACAGAAAGAAACAGAAATCAGTAACATGCAACAGGTTCATTATAAATAGTGCCCAACTGCCTTACCTGCCACCCAGATCTAGTTTCCTTCAAGTCGTCAAGCACAGGTCACAAATAAGTAAGCTAAGGCACTATAAAAGAATTACACTATAAGCACACCAATGATTTTTGTAGGTATTAAAATGCTTTATGAAGCTGGGCATGGTGGTGCATGCCTGTAATCCTAGTACTTGGGAGGCTGAGATAGGAGGATCACAGGTTTGAGGCTAGCCTCAGCAACTTGGCAAGACCCTGTTTCAAAATAAAAAATATAAAGGGCTGGGGGTGTAGCTCAAAGGTAGAATGCCTCTGGGTTCAATCCCCAAAACCACACAAAAAAGAAAAAAATATATGTCTAACAGTTGCATTGGATACATTTTATTAGTCTCTGCTTTGAAAAGCTTTTAACAACAGGTCTGCTGCTAGTCCGGGGGACAAGGACCCACTGAGAACTTTTCTTTCCAGAAGAGGAATCTGTTCTTGGACGGTGGGATGGGTCCTGAAATGTTCTAACACATTTTCCTGAATAAGATTCCACATCCAAATTTTCTGCTGCTTCCGTCTTCTGGCAGTCAGCTCTCCGCTGGCAAGCATTAGGTCCCGGAATTCTTTCATTTTATCCCACATTTCTGTGATCCCCTCTCCGCTTCTGGCAGAAATACGAATTACCTATTGAAAAAGAAGAACCAGAGCTGTTTTACTTAAAGTGATAGCAAACATCTTCATTGGGACTCTGCTATTTGCCAATTAACTTTTACAGTTTAAGAAATAGGCAAGCGACAAGAATGAGATTTTTCTGCTGTGTCAAAGTAAATACAATGACATATGTACTCAGGTGATGAATCTAGGATTACTAAGTGCATAGCAGAAATAAGACACTGACTCAAGGTCAAATTCCTCAGCTCAGAGATTTATTTTAACTGAGGATTGCTCAGCTAGATGGTCAGGGGCATCCTGGAGGATTTGAGAGAGTCACAGGATGAGAAAGACAAGGCCGTAGGTCTCCCTGAGGCCTGAGTACAGAGAACGAAGCTCAGCAGAGAGAACAGCTCCATCCCCTGTCAAATCTGCCTGACTCAGCAAGTGCTAGGAGCCAAGCGGCCGCACCTGCACGTATGAGGTGGCTGAGACAACGGAGATGGGACTGGGGAAAGTGGGAGCGACAGGAAGACCAGGCGCCGTCCTCACTAGAACGACTCCAGCTTATTCTTCAATAACATACTGTCCTCTTGCTGATGAAGCGCCTGCATCGATATTATTGTATCACTGACTACAGGATTTTTCTCGTCTTTAACTTACTGAAAACAGCATTCACCAAGCATCGTGGGAGTGGAAGGATCACAGCGCAAGTCTTTTCTCTCGTACTCAAATTCCAATATGGATAATCAAGTCATTAACTGCTCCGCAATCTTAAGGATGGCTCCTCTCAGGATGGATCTCCTATCGCTTCCAGAAGGCTCCAGTCAAGCACTAAGCAATCTAATCTATCGCCTCACATACTAGGTTTTGACATCCAGTGGTTGAAAGATTATATTTAAAATCATGACTACATACGCTGGCTTTGTCATATTTTTAAAACTGTAATCTTCACATTCAAGCAAAGATCGATTCTATGTCTGGCTGGGGACTTACGGCCTCTCTCCTAATGTACACAGTCCACGCTGGTGACAAATGGAGAATGGAGTGCAAACTAACCTTTGGCCTCCAGGCTTCCGAGCGCTTGCGCAGTAATTTCAGTGCGCTCACATACTCCGCTTGTATCCTCCGAGCTGGCACAATCAAGTCTCCATCAGACTTAGTTATAGCTACCAGATCCGCCATCTCAATTATACCCCTTTTGATACCCTAGCGAGAAAACAGGGAAGAACTGGATTTATTGGAAACATTCCATTTAATCACAACAAACATAAAAAGGGGACAACCAGTTAATGCCATGATTTTTTTTTTTTTTTTTGCGGTACCAGGGATTGAACGCAGGGGCGTTCTACCTCCGCGCTATGCCCCCAGCCCTATTTTTTATACTTTATTTTGAAACCGGGTCTCACAAGGTTGCAGAGGGCCTCACTAAGGAGAGAGAGAGAGAGAGAGAGAGAGAGACAGGGAGAGAGAGAGAGAGAGAGAGAGAGCTGAGGCTGGCCGCGAACCCGGATCCTCCGGTCTCCGCCTCCCAAAGTACTGGGATTACAAGCGTGCGCCACCATGCCCGGCAATGCCATGATTTTGAAAGTCATATACTTTATCAATTTTTTTTCTGTATCTCCCAAAGCCCTGGGTGCCAGGAATCACAGTTATTTGACAGAAATTACTTCAATGTACCAGTTCTTAGGGTTACAGAAGTCATCAGTAACATTTTTTTTTCCAAATTTAGAGACTAACATGGTGAAACACATTTAGAATGAGAGTAAATGGATCGAGACACACATGTGTGAGTGGCGGGAGACATCTCACATTGTCATGATGGGTTCTGTTCTCATGAGCTGCACTGCAGGACACAAAGCCATCCATCATTAGGATGCTTAAAAAGAAACACACCCATTACTAAATCCGCATTTCCAGAAACATGTCTTTGAGAGTTTCCTTAAATTTATACAGTATTTTTTCAATGTGTATTTAAAGTAAAATAACCTGATAGCTAACACTATCCCAACCTCTTGATTTAAATTATATTGCATAAAAATACCAGAAGTAAAGGATAAAATTCAAGGGTCAAATCTCATTTGGGAAATACATTTTCCATCTAATATTAAAATTCCTCTTCAAATATTTGTGTATATTACTTTAGATTACTAAATTCTAATAGTTAAGCCAGGTGTGGTGGTGCACACCTGTAATCCCAGTACTTGGGAGGCTGAGACAGGAGGATCACAGGTTCAAGGACAGTCTCAGCAAGTAGTGAGACTCTCATCAACCTAGTGAGATCCCGTTTCAAAATAAAGAATAAAAAATAGGGCTGGGGTTGTAGCTCGGAGGTAGAACGCCCCTGGGTTCCATCCCCAGCACCGCAAAAAAAGAAAAAAAAATTAAAAGATAGGGCTGGGGATGTAGCTCAGAGGTAGAATGCCCCTGGGTTCAATCCCTAGTACCACAAAAAAGTAAATAAATAATTCTAAGAGTTAAAGTTTGTAAACTGTAGCATCCATAGTCTGCTATCACTATTTTTTTAGAATTATATAATTGAAAAGGACATTTTATATAATAATTTATCTTATTTAAATCTTTGGGATTTCTTGAATGATAGAAGTGTCTTTGTTATTCAGGTGAGTGTCTGGTACCCTACAGAGTTTACTGCACTAAGAGCACCACAGGGAGGAGGGGGATGGGGCTGACCACACCAGAGAGACAGACCTACTGTATGACTAGAGGGTTGAGGCTTTGTACCATGTGGTATCGGCCAGACCTCTGTGGGACCAGAGGAGCTAGGGACTGAGTTCAATTATGTGGCCAATGACACGATCAATCATGCCTACAAAGTGAAACCCCAATAAAAATGAAGGACACCCAAGCTCAGTGGCGCCCCTCGCTGGTGATATGCCAGTGTGCTGCGAGGGAAGGTGTTCTGAGGCCGCTGCAGCTTTGTGCTGGGGACCCTCCCGACCTCTCCTGGAGCATCTCTTCATTTGCTGGCCCTGACTTGTAGCCTTTGTAATGAAACTGTAATTGAACTATAGTGCTTTCCTGAGTTCTGTGAGTTATTCTAGTGAATTATCAAACCTGAGAGGCAGTTGAGACCCCCAAATTTGAAGCCAGTTGGTCAGAGGCGTGGGTGGCCTGAGAACCCTGGAGCTTGCAGGTGTTGTCTGAACTGAGGGGAAGCTGTGGAAGGCTATGCCCTCACCCCGGGAAGTGTGCTCAACTCTAGGGAGTTAATGCCAGAAGTGTGAGCGGGAGGAGTAAGAATCTTAGTGTCTGCTGGGTGTGGTGGTGCACGCCTGTAATTCCAGTACTGGAGAAGCTGAGATGGGAGGACGGTAGATTCGCCGCCAGCCTCAACAACTTAATGAGGACTTCCGCAACTGAGGAAAAAATAAAATAGGACTGGGGATGTAGCTTGGAGGTAGAATGACCGTGGGTTCAACCTTCAGTACCAAAAAAAAAAAAAAAAAAAAAAGTCTACCTCCGAGCTACACCCCCAGCCCTATTTTTTATTCTTTATTTTGAAACAGGATCTCACTAGGTTGATGAGAGTCTCACTACTTGCTGAGACTGTCCTTGAACCTGTGATCCTCCTGTGTCAGCCTCCCAAGTACTGGGATTACAGGTGTGCACCACCACACCTGGTTTAACTATTAGAATTTAGAATTAAACTATGGTGGTAGCATCATAGTTAAAAGCAAAGTGAGCCGGGCATGGTGGCGCATGCTTGTAATCCCAGTACTTGGGAGGCTGAGACAGGAGGATCTGGGTTCGCAGCCAGCCTCAGTTACTTAGTGAGGCCCTCCGCAACTTGGTGAGACCCTGTTTCAAAATAAAGAGCAAAAAATAGGGCTGGGGGTGTAGCCCGGAGGTAGAATGCCCCTGGGTTCCATTCCCAGT
>PVJS01064523.1:0-10209 GCA_004027185.1 Glis glis | reverse complement strand
AGATCCGCTTGCATCCGTTTTGATGTTACCTTGCTGTGTGTCTTGAAAAATATGACTGGTGTCCTCATAAAAAGAGGAGAGTAGGAGCCAGGTATGGTGGCATAAGTTTGTAAACCCAGTACTTGGGGGGCTGAGACAGAAGGATTGCAGATTCGAGACCAGCCTTAGCAACTTAGCAAGACCCTGTTTCAAAATAAAATTAAAATGGGGCTGTGGGTGTAGCTCAGAGGTAGAATGCCCCTGGGTTCAATCCCCAGTCACACACACACACACACACACACACACACACACACACACACGGGATTACAACCCAAACCCACCGAGAGGGAAGATCATGCGAAGACACAGAGGGAAGCCTCCCATCTACCTACAAGCCAAGGAAGACACCAGCCCTCAGAAGAAAGCAGCCCTGCAAACCTGGATCTTGGCCTCTGGCCCCTCCGATTTCTATCTCCTCACCCGCTGAGCTATTGCAGAGACGACCTCATCTCCTCTCCCTGCACCTTTGCTCCGCATCTGTGCGTCAGGATGAAGGAGCGATGCCCTCAGCTGGCGCTCACCCCCCACCCCGGGTGCCCTTACTGGGCTGCAGTCAGTCGTCGCCAGGTGGCACTGTAGATTGCTTGTCCTGTTCATTTCCTAGGCTGCTGTAACAAAGCAAGTGACTTAATACAACAGGAATACATTCCTCCCGTTGCGCATGCTCAGAGTCCAAAACCGAGAGTCAGCAGGGCCGCGCTCCAAGACTGAGTACACCCCTTCCTGGCTTCCTCTGGCTTCCAGGGGTGGCCGTCAACCCTGGCCCTGCATGTGCCACCACGCCCGGCTAGAGGACAATAATTATAATAGTCATCTCCTAGAGTCCTCAAATTACCTGGCATGTAGAGGTTACACTTTTTTTTTTTTTTTTTGTGGTACCAGGGATTGAACCCAGGGGCGTTCTACCTCTGCGCTACACCCCCGGCCCTATTTTTTATACTTTATTTTGAAACCGGGTCTCACGAAGTTGCAGAGGGCCTCACTAAGTAGAGAGAGAGAGAGAGAGAGAGAGAGAGAGAGAGAGACAGGGAGAGAGGGAGAGAGAGAGAGAGAGAGCTGAGGCTGGCCGCGAACCCGGATCCTCTGGTCTCTGTCTCCCAAAGTACTGGGATTACAAGCATGCGCCACCACGCCCGGCTTGAGGTTACTCTTCACTTTAATATCAACTAGTATTGTCCCAGCATCTGTCCCACGTGACCACTGAACTATAATATCTTCCTGCAGTTCACTTCTGTTTGTTTTTTGTTCGTTTGTTCAGTGCTGGGAATCTCCCCAGAGCCTCAGGATGTGAGGCAAGTGCTGTGCCACAGAGCTACGCCCCAGCTCCAATTTTACTTTTTTGATGTTTCTGAGAATCCCAGGTAATGCTTCCATTTTCCACAAATCTATGTGTGTGTGTGCGTGTGTGTGTGTGTGTGTGTGTGTGTGTGTGTGTGTGTGTGTCTGTCTGTCTCACTGGGGATTGAACCCAGGACTGCTCTATCACTGAGCTACATTTCCAGCCCTTTTTATTTTGAAACAAGGTCTTGCTAAGTTCCTGCACGCTGGCCCCCAACCTGCAATCCTCCTGTCTCAGCCTTCCAAGTACTGAGCCTTCCAAGTACCGGGCATGGTGGAACACGCCTGTAATCCCAGTGCTTGGGAGGCTGAGACAGGAGGATTGCAGGTTTGAGGATAGCCTCACCAACATAGCAGAACACTATTTCAAAATAAAAAATAAAAGGACAAAGGTGTAGCTAAGAGGTAGAATGATCCTGGGTTCAATCCCCAATACAAAAAAAAAATTTTTTTAAAGATTTCCTCAGTTGTATCTATAATGCATCCCAATGGTTAGCCTCACCTGACACAAGATTCTGGTAATGACTGACAGCTAACCAACCTCCCCTCCCCACTGCCAATGCCCCGCCCACTGCAGGGGTGCCACCAATGAAAGCATTTCACTAAGAATATGCTACACAACGGCCAATACATAGTAACTAATATTTGCATAGAAATTAATAAAGCGCTTCCGCATCCTCTTCAACCTGCAATCCTCCTGTCTCGGCCTTCCGAGCACTGGGATTACAGGTGTGCACCATCGCAGCGTGCTACGTGAACACCTCTTGCTCATGCAGTTCTGTTGGCTTTCCTCTACTCTCTCTCTGCACCTCTTCACACCAGCAAAGGTCGAGACTCTTCCCATTTCCCCACAGCACATCTAATGCCAGCAGGTTCCGGGGAAGGGACTTTACTCAAGCCTTTCTGAGAGCATCGTTTTCAGCCTTCCCATCCTCACCTTGCCTTTTTGGGCTTGGAAAGCATGGTCGCCAGGGCAGGCAGCTCCAGGGGTGGGGCCCGCCTGGAAGGAGGTGGGTCCCTGGGGTACGGTCTTGGGGTCTATATATGTCCCTGGTCCCCTCCTCTTGCTCTCTGTGCTTCTGGCCGCTGTGAATTGAGCAGCTTTTCCTCCACCAGGATATTTCTGCCTTGGAGCTGGCCAACCATGGATTGAACCTCTGAAACCATGAGCCAAATAAACCTTTCCCCCTCTAAGTTGTTCTTGTCTGGTATATTTGGAGTGATAAAAAAGCCTAACTAATACACACCTCTCAGAGAATATAACTTAGGTCAAGCACTTCACATGCCCCTACCCTATTCTGCTAGATATCACTATATCTACCAGAAGCCTGGGGCGGGGGTAAGGTTCTGTTAACTCATTCATTTTATAGACGAGGGATCAGAGGCTCAGAGAGGTCAAGAAACTTTCCCAAAGCTACTCAGCCAATGGGTGGTGAGGTAGGATAGAAGAAATTAAAAATCAGGGGGCAGGGGTAGAAAGGAGACAAAAGGAAGGGCAAGGAAATGTAACTTTAATCTAAAAACCTTGTGCTGAAGTTCCACATACCTTTCCTCCCCATGCCATCCCCAAGGATGAAGACAGTTCTTCATCCAGGCCTGTTAACTCAAAAATTTCTGGGAAAACTACAAATCTTTATTCTCAATCTTAGAATTATTAGGAATTCACCCACATATGAAAATTGCCTTGTGCACTGTTAATTAGCCTATGTAATCAATAGATTAAACAAAGAAGATAGAATATTTTAAGAAACCTATCATGGAGGGCACTTTCCAGTGTGATGTACTGATCAGGTAATGGAGACCACATCAGCCCAAGGCTCTGAGCATTGTCAGATCACCATAAACCATCATCATCACCAGGCTGATGTCATCCCCACATCCTTCCATGCCCACCCCTTGCCAGTTTCCCTTAAGACAAGAGCTGAGAACCCCCAAAGCATGTCTCGTTCCAGAGATGGCCCTCATTCTCCCTGGAATGTGTCTCTGCTTTCTTAAATGAATCTCTGTCTGTGCCTCTAACTGGGGTGTCCATAAATTCATTTCTGTGATGTTTGTCAAGAGCCCGCTCATCTTGATTTGAGGTTCCCTCTCTGGGAACTCCTTGGACCTCCTCATTGACCACGGGAGAGCAGGTCCTGTTTAAAGCATTTTCCCAAGTTTGGCTGGATAGCAGTGGGGGAACCACAGCTAATTTTAGCTGCTTCACACAAAGGCCTTAAGTAACTGAATCGCCTGGTGAAACAGTCATTCCATTTTCAATTGTCTTGTATTTCTTTTGATTGAAACAAGGAAACCTCAGGTCCTTTCTAACAGACCTTTAAAAGTTCTGCAACACCAGCCCAACCTCCCTGTCCAACCAAGACAACACAGGCACCAGTATCTAGCTAGAATTTGACCACATCATTTTGTTCTTATTGTGTTTATTTTTTATTTATTTATTCATTTATTTATTTATTTTGCAGTTCTGGGGATTGAACCCAGGATCACTCTACCTCCGAGCTACACACCCAGCCCTGTTTTTGATTCTTTATTTTGAAACAGGGTCTCACTGAGTTGTGGAGGCCTAAGTAGCTGAGGCTGACCACGAACCCGGATCCTCCGGTCTCAGCCTCCCAAGTACTGGGATTACAAGTGTGCACCACCACGCCCGGCTTATCGTGCTTATTTTTATGGAAAGGATGTTGATTTCCATGTTTAAAAAATGGAAAATTCTCAATTGAAAAAAAATAAACGTAGACATATAAATGTTCTTTTAAAACACACCTATTAAAGTGAGCTGGTGTGCCGTGAAGTATGAAGTAAATGATAGTGTGTTTGGTTCATTGAAATGGCAAAACTCATGTGATTTGGGGCCTCGAGGCTGGGAAGCCTTGCTTGTAATACAGAGAAACTTGAGGCAACACCAGACTCCTCTGGCCTCTGCAGTGCTCAGGGGCCAGTTCCTGGCAGGGAGCCTAAGAAGAGGCCCTAAGGCCCAGCGAAGCTCCAGCCCCAAGAAAGCCAGTCAACACGGTAAGCTCAGCCTTTCCTTTGTGCTGCTTTCTTGTTCCACGCTTCTCTGTTTTTACCAGGACTTCCACCTCTCTTTGCATAACAGGAGGCCTCTGACCATGTTTTTCCCACAAACAAAACCAGAGCAGCCACTTTCCCTCTCACATGCAACTGAACAGCAGACTGCTTCGCAAGAGCAGATACTAAAGGCCTGGTAGAGCACTGGGGCTTCAGAATGGCGGCCTTCCCGGCCCAGCCTCCGGATGGGAGGAGCACACTCCACTCCTCCCTCTCTAAGTGAAAACTCGAACGAACAGCCCTGACCTTGGCCTGTTGTTGCAAGGCAACGTCCCAGTCAAGACCAATCAGACCAATAATGGTATTAACTGAGAGTCTTTATTACCAGCCGACTGGGACTACACAGCACATAAGACCAAGTGCATTGTAGGGCTATTCTTTAGCATGTCTCATATGTAGAAATAATCAATAGCTCGGGGTGAAAAGTTCAGGTTCCCATAGCAGGGGTTGGAAGCCCCCAACAGTTTCCCAGCAGTAGAGTAAGTAAGCATAATGAACAGAGTTAGGATCAGAACTATCACTCTCACCAGAGACTTCTGACTTCTTATTCCTTTGGGTTTTTTTTTTTTTTTTTTTTTTGGTGGTACTTGGGATTGAACCAGGGGCATTCTACCTCTGAGATGCACCCCCAGCCCTTTGTTTTTTTATTTTGAAACAGGGTCTCACTAAGTTACCACACGCTGGCCTCTAACCTATGATCCTCCTGTCTTGGCCTCCTGAATACTGGGATTACAAGAGTGTGCCACCGTGACTGGCTGACTTCTAACTGACTTCTTTCTGGAATAAATGGAGCTGCTCCTGTGGGGCCTTCTGCCACCACTGCTGCTTGTAGACTGAATGCCAGTGGGGTGACTGGATGCCCATCACAGTAAAGGTTCCTTTAAGTTAAGCAGCTGATGGAGATGACAAAATTAACTAGGCCATTTAGAAAAAAAAAAAACCCAAACACTCAACTTCCACCTCATCACCAATGGACCAAACACTTGAATGAACGAACTACAAGAAAATCAAGTTAGTCCTAAAGTTCCTGTGACTTATAGAACAAATCAGCCAGGAGTGGTGGTGCACGCTTGTAATCGTAGTACTTGGGAGGCTGAGACAGGAGGATCCGTGTTCACGGCCAGCCTCAGCTACTTAGTGAGGCCCTCTGCAACTTAGTAAGACCCTGTTTCAAAATAAAGGATAAAAAAAATAGGGCTGGGAGTGTAGCTCGGAGGTAGAATGCCCCTGGGTTCAATCCCTAGTATTGCAAAAAAAAAAAAAAAGAACAAATCACAAAAGAATGGTTTAACAAACTGATCTACTAAATGCTTTAAAATATCTACATGGCAAAAACCCAAAAAACTACTCAAATGGGCTTGAAAAACAAAGGGAAAATGTACCCAAGATACACTTTTTAAACACAAAAGCACATATCAGAAATCATTTCTGCCTTTACCGACTGACAGTCAATTACAGGATTAGGAAAAATCATGGCTGTGCACGTGGGTTGTTCAAATGCATGCTCATGAATGTAGGTGTGGCTGTTATGACTGACATTACAGCCTTGGGAGGGAGACAGGTGCTGGGGATGGAACCCAGGGCCTTGTGCAGACTAAGCAAGCGCTCCACCACTGAGCTGCACCCAGCCCTTATTATCATCTTTATGTCTTTCAGCTTTGCAGCCAAAATTGGTGTGGGAAAGCATCAAACATGGGCACCGGAGTGTGCGTGGGAGGCGGGTGTAGGGGTGTCAATTGATCACTTTTCCTCCAAAGTGGAAAAGTGTCAGGCTTCTAAACCAGCCGCACCTGGCTCAACTGTTTTCCACCCTAAACGCCTCCTTTGTAAAATGGGGCTGATGAGACCGAAACCTCAGGATGTTGTTTTAGGAATGAACAAGATGATGAGCGTGGTCTTCCCAGAACAGAGCCTGGCACTTATTACCCAATCAAAAAATGTGTGTGTTTTCCTTCCCATCCCTTCTCTGGGAGCTCACACAGCCTCCTGGGCTCTCTGGACCAGTCATTCAGAGATGTTTACTGGGTCTTTCACACACCCAGCACTGTGCAGGAAACGGGGGACCACCGTGAAATGACAGGACCTGGCTCTGCCCTGGAGCTCACATTCTCCTCTGGACATCTGACTGGAGCAGGTCATTTTACAAAAATGAAGTTTTTATCACTGAAGGAGAGCTATGTGGATAAGAAGCCCAGAAGGTAGCAGGTGCCGTGGTTGAGTTGTGGGGAGTAGAAGGGAGAATGTTCAGGAAAGTCATCTGATTGGGGGGGATTAGAGTTAGCACTGGTTGGCATTGTAGGCTGAGAGAATCCCTGGCAAACTGGGTGTGGTGACGCACACCTATAATACTTGGGAGACTGAGACAGGAGGATTGCAGGTTTGAGGCCAGACTCAGAAACACTCCAAGACCCTCAGCAACATAGCGAGACCCTGTTTCCAAATAAAAAATAAGGGCTGTGGGTGTAGCTTGGAGGTAGAATGCCCCTGGGTTTAATCCAAAAGAAAAAAAGAGGATAGCAACATTCTAAAATTGACTGTGAAGAGGATCCAAGATGGCGACCAAGGGAGATACCATGCTACGATCTCTCTGATTTTGGATTTCAATCACCATGAAAGCAACTTCTCCACAGGAGAAGAAAAGCAACAAAAACGTGAAGTAAACAACGAAGGGTTTGAAATGAGACAGAATCAAAGCCAGAAGATAAGGCAGAGGGAAGCAAAAAGCTCCAAGCGTCTTACCTAAGGGACAGCGGCGGCACCATCTTGGCCGGACCGCGCTGGCTGCTACCGGCATCGCGGCTCCACACGCCGCCGGCAGAGAAGCCAGAGACCTGCTGTGAGTTCAACTGCAGGTCAGCAGACGAAAGCGAGCAGCGGCTCCTCCACGCTCCACACACCAAACGGCGGCGGCAACAGCGGCTGCAGCGGCGCCATCTTGGCAGAACTTTGCCGGCGGCTACCAGCATTGTGGCTCCTGCACAAGTCCAGCGGAGACGCCAGCGACCTGCTGTGCATCCAGCAGCTGCAGAATAGCAGCAGTGAAGGCAAGCAGCGACTCGCTCCATGCGCGACACAGACCCGAACTGCTGCGTTGTCACAAGCGTCAGCGGCGCCATCTTGGTCAGATCGCGCTGACAGCAACTCGCAGTGCGGCTTCTGCAGGCCACCAACAAGGAAGCCAGGGAGCTCTTCTAAAACCAGCACTGCAGAGCATCAGCGACGGGTGCATGCAGCAGTTCGATCCACACTTGGCAGAGTCCCCAGGGCCCGGAGGCCTGACCAGAGGCTGCAGCAGCGACTGAGCCCCCCCCAGACTAAGAGCAGCTCTCAACGAGACGGTAAGTCAACGAGTCGCCCCAGGGGAAGACCACCCAGCACGGCCACAGGGACACACGGGGTCTGAGACAGTGCAGATTGCCCTGGCGGAGGTGGGAGTAGGGTCTGCTGTGGGACGTGGTAGATGCATGGATAAGCAGACAGTCCCTGGTGACATTTGGGTGGGACAGACTTGCAGCCCGCGGGTTGCAGCACCCTTGTAGAGTCCCCAGGAGCACCACAGGACATACAGCTGTGGTACCAGGGAAAATTGGACCAAATCAGCCCTTTCTGTGGAAAATGTGGAGTTCCGTGTTTACACAGAATCAGGGCAAGGCGACACCCGCGGCTTCTGTAGGCAAAGAGAGACACAAGCCCAGGGCCCCCTGCTGGTGACACCTGCCATAGGTGTAGATAGAGAGAGATATAGGGACAGCTCAAGTAGAGACCACGAAGACCCACACTCACAGTGAGAAGGGCAATAGCGGCATTGGTCACTTGCACAGGTAGTGAGAGGCACCAGGCAAGGGTCCCAATCACTGAAGGAGACCAATAACTGAGCCTGCAAATGGACATTATACCGAGTAAGTGAGAATAACCATTCAGGAAAGGATATTCACCTTTAAGGCTCACCTAGTAGCAACTATCTACCTCCAGGATAAGACAACATCAAGGGAGAGGGATTAGACATAGGATACCTGCAGAGTGAGAGAGAGAGAACTACCAAAAACAACAAAGGTATAAACATAAGAAACCTGAAATCATGAAAAGGAAGAATAGCAGAGAAACAATAAACCCCACAATCCCACAACCACAGAACCCGCCAACACAGAAGTGCAAAGATTGCCAGAAGGACAATTCAGAACTTCAATAGAGGAAATGATACAGTATTTCCGAAAAGAATTCAGAGAGAGCCTGATAGAAATGAAGGATCAATTAAGCAGGAATCAAAAAGAAGCTCTGAAGGAAGTGAAGGATGCAATAATTGAAATGAAGGCATCAATACAGACCATCAACAATAGACTAGACCACATGGAAAACAGAATCTCACTCTTAGAAGATGACCTCTCCAAAAATGAACACATAGTATATAAATTAAAAAAACACTTCGACAGTATGAATTGGACATTGAGGAGATCTCAGCCAGTCTTAAAAGAACAAACATAAGAATAATAGGCATAGAAGAGGGATTAGAAGCTGAAACTAAAGGAATCAATAATCTATTCAGAGAAGTAATATTAGAAAAATTTCCAAACATAGAAAGAGAGGTCAATACACAGGTACAGGAAACAGATAGAACCCCCAATAGACAGAATCAGAGAAGAGGTTCACCATGCCACATAATAATCAAACTGACTAATGTAGAGGCCAAGGAGAGAATCTTAAAGGCAGCGAGAGCAAAAGAGCAAGTAACATTCAGAGGCAAACCAATAAGAATCACTTGTGACCTTCCAAACCAAGTCATGAAAGCCAGGAAGGACTGGAGCGACATATTCCAAACTCTGAAAGAAAACAACCTCCAACCAAGATTTGTCTGCCCAGCAAAGATATCTATCAAATTCGATGGAGAAATAAAAACCTTCCATGACAAACAGAAGCTGAAAGACTTTATGTCTTCCAAACCAGCATTAGAGAAAATGCTCAAAGAGATTAATTACAAAGAAGAAATAATAAGGAAACACCAGAACCAGAGAAACAGTGATGCCCATCAAACAAACAACTAGGCAATGAACAAACACTACCTTAAACAGAAATTAAAACTCAAAATGTTAGGAATGAAAACCCATCTCTCAATAATCACGCTGAATATAAATGGCCTCAACTCCCCAATCAAAAGACATAAGGTGGCAAAATGGATTAAAAATCACAATTCATCTGTATGCTGCCTGCAAGAAACACACCTTACAAGTAAAGATACGCACAAACTAAAGGTGAAGGGATGGAGCAAGGTAATCCACGCTAATGGAACTCGAAAACAAGCAGGAGTAGCAATTATGATATCCGACAAATTAGACTTCAAACCTAAACTTATCAGAAGAGACAAAGAAGGACATTTCTTACTGGTAAAAGGAACAATCCAGCAAGCAGATATAACAATAGCCAACATTTATGCCCCAAACATAGGTGCAACCACTTTCATAAAAGAAACTCTTTGCGACATTAAATCACACATAGATCCCAATACAATAATATTGGGAGACTTCAACACACCTCTCACACCACTAGATTGATCTTCAAGACAAAAGGTCAGTAAAGATGTCTCCAACCTAAGGAACACCATAAACCAAATGGACCTAGTAGACACATACAGAATATTCCACCCAACTACAGCTGAATTCACATGTTTTTCAACTGCTCATGGAACTTTCTCTAAAATAGACCATATCCTAGGCCACAAAGTGAGTACTAGCAAGTTCAAAAAATGTGACATAATCCCCTGTGTCTTTT
>PVJS01064522.1:0-10208 GCA_004027185.1 Glis glis | reverse complement strand
ATTAATCCTCATTTTAGTTTCCTGTGCCTTTGGGGTCTTGTTGAGGAAGTCTTTACCTGTGCCTATGTGTTGAAGTGTTGGGCCTATGCCCTCTTCGAGTAGCTGCAAGGTCTCTGGTCTGATTTCTAGGTCTTTGATCCATCTGGAGTTGACTCTAGTGCAGGGTGAGAAAGTGGGGTTTATTTCTATTTTTCTGCATCATATACGTTTTTTAAACATTAGTTTTGGGCAACGAAAACACATTGGATAGATTTGGATAAGGAAGCAATACTAAAAATTGAGGACAAACTCTAGAGGAGAAAATTGTTGGCCTAAATGTGAGTTATGCATCTTGTTCGTCCAGTTTGACTTATCGATCTTTGGCATGGAAAATCCATTATCAGGTGTTGGGGATGGCGAAGGCAAAGGCGCTTCTGGGTGATGTTCAATGGCTAGGAGGTTGTTCCCGAGTTCTGGGACCTACAGACTTACATAAAATTAGGAATGGGAGAAGTAAGTGACAGGGACAAGCTAAATTTTAATTTAGTCTTGAAGTACTTTATTCACACAGGAATTATATTAACCTGTCAATGTGACTAAGATGTCAACAAAATTCTCTTAAGTTTTCCAGATTCTTAGACACTAATGCACTTGCATTGAATTGAGTAACAGTAATGAAATGAGATGATGCAGTAATTTCATTTTAATGAGCAAGGTGATTAATTTTAACCTTTATTTAAGAAAAGTAATAGATGTATATATTTATTATAAAATGGAAAGGTTTCCCTTTGAGGTTCTCAGTGTAGTAGGCCCTGAATCGTGAAACTAATCAATTGGATAATCTGTATTTGCTTATGGATAGCTGAATAATATTGTTCATTTAATATCTCATTTATTTGCATTCATTAATATAATATTATTAGAGATTATGGTTTTTTTTTGGTGTGGAGAGTACTGGGGATTGAATGTAGGGCATTCTACCTTTGAGCCACACCCCCAGCCCTTTTTATATTTTATTTTGAAACAGTCTCTCTAAGTTGCTGAGGCTGGCCTTGAACCTGTGATCTTCCTATCTCAGCCTCCCATGTACTGGGATTACAGGCGTGTGCCACTGCACCTGGCTTATTACATTCTTTTTACAGTGGCTTTTTTGGTTATTGATCTGGTTTCTTAAAATATAACTGATGTTAAAGCCATTATCAGCGTTTTTAAATTTGACATCCTTTTGAACAGAGGATGTGCAAAACAGAGCATTATGGGAGAAAAAGCTATTGTGGAAAAGTACTCAGTCCTTTTAAAGTCAAAGTGATTAAACAATTTGGAATTTGAAAAAAAACACATTGAAAGATAAGGTATATAAGCTCACTTAACTATTAATGATACAAATTAATCTGCAAAGAATTAAAAGCAGCTTTGTTAATGGTCAAAGACACTTGCAGTTAATAAGGACATTACTTCTCATTTGGGGTTAGGTTGGCCTCTCATTTATTAATATCTGTTTCAACTACAAATAGAAAGAACTCCATTTTTACCAGACTTCTTGTCACAAGACCCAGTCTCTAAAGAGAAATATCATTGATGGAAAACCAGAAAGACTAAATAGATGTATTTGGTCTCACAGGCAGTCCATTAATTTGCTCAAATTAAATATTATCTTTAAATATTGAAAGGTTAAATGTACACTGATAATGGATTTAGACAGCTATTAAGCTGTAATTGCTTTCTAATGCAGTTACTAAAAGACATTTGATATAACATATTGAGAAGGAAGGATTAGGGACTTTCCTCTACCTTGGTTTTAACTGAGAGTTTTATAGCTTTAATTCTGGCCGTTGTAGGAATTGGATAACAACAATTTTTATGAGAATGCATGCAATATACATAAAATATTCAGCGGGCAGGTTGTTGAAGGAATACATTATAATGTACTATGTTATGTTCATAGTTTTTGCAAATCTCTAGCGATGGTATTATCTAATGAGCTCTCCACCCCAAATATTTTTCTATTAGATAAAAGTTAAATTTCTAGAAACTGTGACCAGCCTGTGATTTGTACCCATCTAAGCTGAATCGC
This sequence comes from Glis glis, assembly GCA_004027185.1. Taxonomy (NCBI): domain Eukaryota; kingdom Metazoa; phylum Chordata; class Mammalia; order Rodentia; family Gliridae; genus Glis; species Glis glis. Next base: position 8,155 of record PVJS01064522.1, on the reverse strand, counting down.
TGTGTTTTGTGCCCTGGGTATGTGGATACACTGGTGACCAAATTAATTTGAAAACTTCTCAGTCTGTTGGAGAGTTCTGTCTAGCCCAGGCGGTCAGACTGATGGCTTTCCCTGGCTGGGTAGGCAGCTTTCTTTCCAGTATTCACATTGTTTGACTTCGTAGATGAGATTTTCATGTTTTTACAGGTTGTGTTTGGTGGGTTGAATTTCTAGGTTTAACAAATTATTGTTAACCCAAGAACATACGTTGATTGATTTCGTCAGTCACTTGCCTCTAAAGTTCAGTGAAAGGACAGAAACAATTTTGGAAAGGAAATATGGAGGAGAGGTAGGCTCTTCAAAATATCTTTTCCTGGTGAATTATTTAAACATAATCCCAGTACTAGTATGCATCAGGAGAAAAAATTACCTGCAGTTAACATATCAAACCAAAGTATTTTTGAATTGAATGAAGAAAGGGAAGGAAACACCCTGCTGTTGATCCTTGTCACTCATCAGAGTTTTTTATTAATAGGCGGCCTCAACTCTTTGTTGGCTCAACTGTTTGGTATTAACATTTTGGTTTGGTTTCTTCTTTTTAAACTGTGAAATTATAGGATTCACTTTGGTTTTATAAATCTTTATGGAGAAATCAATGTTTGCAAAGATCTGTTCTGGGACCTGGGAAAGATGTGGAAGTTCTGGATATTGCCAAAGCCACTGTATGACTCCTCCTGGAGTTGTACCTGTGTATTGTACATGGCTGCTCGGCTCACTTCCTTCAAGAATATGATAATATCCATGCTTTTTTGTTGAACATTCAGGGTCCTTTATCAGATTACATATGCTTTTGTGTGTGTGTGTGTGTGTGGTACTGGGGATTGATCTCAGGGGCATTCTACCTCTGAGCTACACCCCCAGCCCTATTTTTTATTTTTAAACAGGATCTCACTAAGTTGCTGAGAGCCTTGCTAGGTTGCTAAGGCTAGCCTTGAACCTGCGATCCTCCTGTCTCAGCCTCCCAAGTACTGGGATTATAGGCCTGCGCCATCATGCCTGGCTCAGATTTATTTTTAACACTTTAAAATCCTTAAAAGTAGTTCGATTATTTGAATTTGACCCATGAGAAATCACATTCAGAGAGGTCTTGTAAGTGACTTGCCTAATTGAAGGCAGAGTACATACCCATGTAGATAAGGCAGAATATTAAAAATATGATATGAATTTCAGATGCTATAGGATTACAGAGGAAGATACTATTTCCATTGACTGTAACCAGGGAAAAACTTATTAAAGGGAAGTTAAAATTTGACATGTACCCTCCTGTTAAATGCCATGAGAGTCTTGCTTCTGTGGAGCAACGCTGTGGTTTGTGTTCTTTGTAGGATGTACGCGAGTACAAAGAGGAGCAGCCAGCAAGTAGAGAAAACCCTGGAAGTTCCGTTGTACTTTAGTTGTCCTATGAATGCTTCTCTGGCTGTGCCATTCATTTCTGATTTAAATATCTAATGACTCTCATCAAACAACATTTCAACTCTCTATGAGATCCTGCAAATGATCCTTTAGATCATATTATGCGTAACAATGGACCAGACGAGCCTTAATGGGGAGGCTGCAGTTCAGTCTTGGGGGTTCTGCAGCTGCTAGTGACAGTAGTAGAACACTTCCACTGAGCTGCAGCCACCCATTCAGTGGTATTTTGCCCATTAAGCGATGTATAAAAACTTATTACTAAGCTGGGTGTGGTGGCCCATGCCTGTAATCCCAGTACTTGGGAAGCTGAGATAGGAGGATCATGGGTTTGCGGCCAGCCTCAACAATTTATTGAGGACCTCTGCAACTTAGACCCTGTTTCAAAATAAAAAATGAAATAGGGCTGGGGGTGTAGCTCAAAGAGAGAATGTCCTTGGATTCAATCCCCAGTACCCCCCCCCCACACACACACGAAAAAAAATGAATAAAACAACAACAACAAAATATCAAGAAAACACATTACTGGTATAGTATGTTCATATCTGTGTCATTTTCAGGCTTGGCATCCACATGTTTTGTGGCCTGGCCTTTTCTCTTCTTGGAGATTAAAAGAGAAAAAACAAACAAAAACTTAGTGCTTTATGGTGGTGTTCCTAACATGAATGAAATTACTTAAGAAATGTTTCTTCTGAGTTTGAAAAATTGGTCACAAGCCAGTAGCTAATTTATTTTTAAGTAAGGTACTCTTGGGACTGGCAAAGAAGTGTGGGCGCTAATTTTCTAACAGAGGTGTCAAGTCTATCCCCTGTCATAAATGTTAGGATGAAACTTAAATTATTTGCAATATATTTGCGATCGTGATTTTATTCATAAGCTGTGTGATATATAACCAATTTATTTCAGTTTTAGCCATCATTTCTTTTCTTCTTTTTTTTTTTTGGTACTGGGGATTGAACCCACAGGCATTCTACCTCCAAGTTATACCCCCAGCCTGATTTTATTTCTTATTTGGAAACAGGGTCTCACTAAGTTGCGGAGGGCCTCGCTAAGTAGCTGAGACTGGCCGCGAACCTGCGATCTTCCTGTCTCAGCCTCCCAAGGACTGAAATTACAGGTGTGTGCCACCACGCTTGGCTCTTTAGCCATCATTTCTGAGAGTGAACTTCAGAGTAAAACCCTCCACTAACTTCCGAAAGGAATGGAAAGATAGGCACAAAGTAGTCCTGACTTCATGCATACATCATGGTTGGAGACGTTGGTATAAACAAAGAGATAGTAGATGGAGTAGGATAAGATATTTGGAAAAGCTAAGTAGAGGATTGTTTTGCACCTGGAGGGCCCTGAGCAAATGATCATTGAAGCAAAATAAATTACTTTCAAGTTTCAGTTACCTGTATGGAACCATGGTTCTCCTGAGATTGGACTGAAAATTCAGTTGCTGTTTGACCTAACTCTCTAGGGCTTATTCAGCATAGAAAATACACAAGTTTTTCTATTTTACTAGAAAAAGAAGAAACCAGGAGTTTTTGTTTTTGTTTGCCATTGTATTCTTTCTTTCTGTGTGTGTGTGTGTGTGTGTGTGTGTGTGTGTGTTAGTTATTGGGAATTGAACCCAGGGCCATTCTACCTCCAAGTTACCCCCCCAGCCCTCTTTATTTTTTATTTTGAAACAGGGTCTCCCTAGGTTGCTGAGAGTCTCCCTAAGTTGCTGAGGCTGGCTTCGAACATGCAATCCTCCTGTCTCAGCCTCCCAAATACTGGATCGTAGGTATGCGCCACCACTGCTGGCTGTGTTTTCTTTTTTTTTTTTTTTGCGCTGGTCTGAGGATTGAACTCAGGGGCATTCTACTTCCGAGCTACACCCCCAGCCCTATTTTTTATTCTTTATTTTGAAACAGGGTCTCACCAAGTTGCAGAGGGCCTCACTAAGTAGCTGAGGCTGGCTGTGAACCTGGATCCTCTAGTCTTAGCCTCCCAAGTACTGGGATTACAAGTGTGTACCACCACGCCTAGCTGTGCTCTTTCTTTTAAACCTTATATTCCTCACCTTATTTTTTTTTTATCTAGACCTTGGAGGAGGATGCCATTCAGAAATACATCTTACATAGATTGAAAGTATCTTGGCAAGTGTGAGGGGCAGGGTTACTCCATGTGCAGGAGAGACAACGAAAGACACCTTAGAGGTTCAGAGCAGTAGAACTTGGGAGGAAGACTGGAAGTTTCTTGTGGAGATGGAAACATGGTCCCAGTGACTGTGTTTGGGCAGGTTGGTGGAGGTGTGTTGTGGACTCAGACTGAACTTTGAGGCTTGGTGCTGCCCTTCACCGGGTGTACAGCCTTGAGAAAGCTGATCGACCTCTCCGAGTCTCAGCTGTAAAAGGGCAGGAGTAATAGGGTCCTCTTCATGGATCCCCAAGGAATAAGGTAGCTAACCCTTGCAAAGCGCTGACCGCCATGTTGCATTTAGAAAGCACGAGAACTGTAAGCTAGAACTGGTACTATAAGCCACATCGTGGAGTGGGGGAGATGATTTTCAAGGCGTTTGAAAGAGTAACACACACATCCAGTGTTTTTGGCATTGACGATTTGGTCACATCAAGTGGGGAGAGAATGGACATTTTGTTGAGGACCATGCAGCACTAAACATTAAACAAAGAGGGTTTTTTGGGATAACTATAATGATTCGGATGCCATATTTTAGAAGATGGGGCATAACAGATACCCAGTTCAATCCATTTTTATTGCAATCAATGAAAAGGGAGACATAAAGATTTAAGAGGAGGGGGACATTCTTTTCTCCACAGCTGGTCATGCGCCCAGTGTAGTTGGCAGTAAAATGGATTGTTTGGAACGTGTCCCTAAAATCCTGTAATTTAATTTTCATTATTTATATAACACAGTCAGTATACGTGGTGCTTTTCTTACGCACACACACAAGACCAAATTTCTGGCCTGTGCAATTTTACCAAAAAGGAGGCTGTGACTGAAATATTTGTACTACGAAATTAACCGCAGTTTGGTAATGCACCACCAGTGGGTCACCTGATCCTAATTGACAAGGAGGGAGTGCAGGAAAACATTGCTGAATGTGAAAAAAGAGGGTAGGAACTAGAAAAATAGCACTGGAATGGCAAAGAGCCCTTGCTATACAAAGTTAGTGTCTTTTGAAGTCCTGAAGAAGAAGTTTATAAATATTGACTAGAAAAAATAGCAACCAATTTCGGTGCTACTATGTAAGAAGAAACCATTGTATGATTATCAAAGTAGCTTTTCCTGTGGAGCATTTAAACTTACTTCATCTTGCCCACTTTTAGAAATACGGATTAGAAAAGAGTGATTCTAGCTGGGTGTGGTGGTGCACGCTTGTAATTCCAGTACTTGTTGGGAGTCTGAGACAGGAGGATTGCAGGTTCGAGGCCAGCCTCAGCAACGTTGTGAGGGAGACCCTTGTTTCAAAATAACAAGTAAAATAGGGTTGGGGTGTGGCTTGGAGGTAGAACGCCCCTGGGTTCAATACACACACACACACACACACACACACACACACACACACACATGCTCCTGATGTGCGTCTAAAAGAAGATGGAGTAAATTTTCTAGAAAACTGTGGTCTCCTAACTTCAAGAATTTATAGATCCGTATAGGTGCTGCAAGTGAAAAGTTAGTGGCCTCCTCAATGAATACTATTTGCTTATGGGATCCAGGAGAGGCAGCCATATTTATTGTATTGGCTATACTAAAAAAGTGCATGATTTATTAGACTTGATTATTGTCTGATTGTAGTTCTTAGTTTTCGGAAGAGTTCTCTTGGCCAGAAGTAAGTGAATAATTTATTGCAAGGAGCAGAAGGTAGTTTCACAATTGGTTTAGAAGTTTTGGATTGAATAAAAAGATATTCTTGAGATAGGAGAGAGGAATCTGAATCAGGGGACAGAGTAAGCATTTAGGGTCAAAATTTATTCAAGTGTGTGTTAGCATGCCACCAGGAACCAGAAAAGGATAAATTATTCTGACTCCATTCTTGGCAAGATCTATGCGGCTACAGAATCTAATTATTTTACAAATCATTTAAGTTGCTGACCACAGGTAGGAGATTACCCCCTAAATGAAGATTACCACCTAGATGGAGTGTGATTCCTCCAGGGGACTCCCTTTCAGAATTGTAAGAAAACAAAGCAGCAAGTCCACATGGTAATCATTAAAATAAACTTAAGTGCAGTCTGCCCAGCAAATCATTTCACACATTTTCTATTTCAAGAAATTGGGATTCAGATCTTAACCTAAATTTTACAGATTCACGTTTTTAGGCATCACTCAGACTTGTTCAGAGCCCTGAGCAGAGTCGGTTGTGCAGAGAATTTACAGAAGCTTGCCCTGGTCTTGAATTGGGGAGGGGAGGGTTGGTGAGGTCACAAAGTCTTGGTCGCCTCCCTGGTTGCATGGTCAAGAATAGGTGTGCTACGGTACCATTGGATGGGAACGTAAATTATGGTCTAAGTTGATAAGACAGAATTGGTATTATGTTGTCACCTTTGTTTTTTTTTTTTTTTTTTGCAGTACTGGGGCTTGAACCCAGGGGCATTCTACCTCTGAGCTATACCCCCAGCCCGATTTTTTATTCCTTATTTTGAAACAGGGTCTCACTAAGTTGCGGAGGGCCTCACAAGTTGCTGAGGCTGGCTGCGAACCTATTATCTTCCTGTCTTAGCCTCCCAAGTACTGGGATTACAAGTGTGTGCCACCACACCTGGCTACCTTTGTTTTTATATACCATTGAATCCCTACGGGGATGGCAGTGTTTTTTTTTTTTTTTGCGGTACTGGGGATTGAACCCAGGGGCATTCTACCTCTGAGCTACACCCCCAGCCCTATTTTTTATTCTTTATTTTGAAACAGTGTCTCACTAAGTTGCGGAGGCCTCACTAAGTAGCTGAGGCTGGCCGCGAACCCGCATCCTCCTGTCTCAGCCTCCCAAGTACTGGGATTACAAGTGTGCAGCACCACGCCTGGCTACTGTTGTTTTTTTTATACCATTGAATCCCTACAGGGATGGCAGTTTGTTTTTTAAAGAGGTCTGGGACCCGAACAGCAGGTCATGGAGCTAGGACTTTGGAGCACTATTTGTCAGCTTCTTTGGGCTGAGATAACAGAACTTGGGTCAAAGTTTCCTTATAACTCTTTCCCGTATTGCATCAAAAAGATGATTTAGGAGCCAGGCATGGTGGCACGTGCTTATAATCCCAGTACTCGGGAGGCTGGGACTGGAGGACCGTAGGTTTGCGGCCAGCCTCAGCAACTTAGCAAGGCCCTCTGCAACTTAGTGAGACCCTTTTCAAAATCAACAACGACAACAAAAATAAGTCTGAGGGTGTAGCTCAGAGCTAGAATGCCTTTGGATTCACTCCCCAGTCCTACGTACACACCACGCACAAGATGGCCTAGGGAATATTAAGTGTCTTAGGAAATTTAAGTGTAGAAGATGGTTTGTTGGCGAAGCGTATGCACTTTACCTGTGTACTCATACCTTTTAAAGGAGCTTTTCTGCCCTGCCAATTCTTCACACAGTGGGTTGTAAGTGGGTACCAATGGTAGTTGTAGATGGCTACCTATAGCTGTACATTGACTAGATCTATAGAATGTCAGTATTCATATATCTTGTCAAGCAAGTGACCCGCTCAGTCTAACCCATCCGTGTATTTTATTGTAAACAGAAGCATGGATGTTGGTTGGACAGAAATTGTATTCACAGAATAATTTATACTAGGATATCAAAATGCATTCAGACACAGCCTTTTAGGAATGCTGTCATAGAATATTATTTTATGCCGTCATATTTTAAAGAGACACAGTGATAACATGGACTGGGGGTAGCACAATTAAATTGAAGTTCCCTTTTAGAGGGGAGGGCAAGTCTGCCTGACTTCAGCAAATCAGGTATTTGAAGTTTAAAAGCTGTTAAAGTGGATTTGTAGGAAAGCCCTGTCTGTTTTAAATACTGGTGACTCAACAGCTGTTGGTATCTGTCTGCAATCGATGGCAGGGAACTTTGGAGGATGTGTCCCCTCCGAAGCTGGGGACTCAGCCCTCCCTCAGCTCATACAATGCAGGATCTGTGGGTTTTCTTGCCTCGTTTCATTTTCTCCATTTTTTTTCTCCCTTCACTGACTGATTGATGGAAGCACGTGCTGGGAGCTTTCCCTGACATTCTTTCCAAACACTGAAAGTATGAAATGTTATGGTGGTGCTGTGTCTATTTTTAAAAGTAAGGCTGTTAATGTAAAGCCTGTGTTGATATACTGGGATGAATTATAATGGTGATATTATTACAGCCTTCAAAGCTGAAAATTTATTATTTTTCTCACCTACTTTTGGTTGGTGATACTTGATCGTAGGAACATGCTGTGCATCTGGTTAATTTTGGGAGTCTTCTTTGTAGCTTCTCAAAAGCTAAACTTTATCCTTCTCGATGCCTTCTCCGGTTTCCCTCCCATTACTGGAAAACACATAGAAATACAACCCACCATGGGAGCTAGGTAGAATAGGGCATAGGAGGGACTCCAGACAAAGATGGAGAAAACCTCAGGTGAGCAAAGAAGGAGAACTAACTGAGGGGGATGGGAGGGGGAAGAGGGAAACACCCTAATGCACAGGATGTACATATGCAAATATACCAAAGTCAACTAATATGCTGAGCATGAGAAAG
>PVJS01064521.1:0-10208 GCA_004027185.1 Glis glis | reverse complement strand
TGTATTTCCCATAATTTTGTAATCCATTCATCTGTTGATGGACATCTAGGTTGGTTCCATAATTTGGCCACTGTGAATTGTGCTGCTATGAACATGGGTATGCATATATTACTGTTGTTTTCTAGTTTCAATCCCTTTGGTATGATACCCAGTAGTGGTATAGCCGAATCATATGGTGGATCCATTCCCAGTTTTCTGAGGAATCTCCACACTGATCTCCATAGTGGTTGAACTAGTTTGCAATCGAGGTGGTGGGACTTTTAAGAGATGGGCCTAGTGGGAGGTCTTCTGGTCACTGGGGGGTGTGCTCTTGAAGGGGACAGTGGGGCCTCAGCCTCTTCTTCTTCCTCTTTCTTTGCATCATGGCCATGAAGTGAATGGTTTTGTTTGACCATGAGCTCCCCACCATGATGTGCTGCTTCACTACAGGCCCAAAGGAACAGGGTCAACTGACCATGGACTGAAACCTCCAAAACTTTGGGCAAAATTAACCCTTTTCTCTTTATAAGTTGATTATCTCAGGTGTTTGTTATGGTGACAGAAAGCTGATTAGCACAGAGTACAAAGACCAAAAAAAGATCACTGTCGGCACTCAGGTGGTCAGGCAGGAGGAGTCCTCCTTATCACAGGAGACTCAGCCTTTCATTCTACTTAGGCCTTAACTGATTAGATGGGGCCCACCTTTGGGAGGACTACCAGCTTGACTCTGCCTACACATTCAAATGTTAATATCACCCCAAAACATCTTTACAGACACAGCCCAGAATTATGTTTGGCCAAATATCTGGGCACCCTATAGCCCAGTGAAGTTGGCACATGAAATTAACCATCATAACTCCTGCCCCCTGAGTCCTCTTTCCCTGCTACAGCTGCTGGTTCTTCCGCCATCTTTGTTTGTTTGTTTTTGTACTGAGGATTCAACCCAGGGGTGCTGGATCTCTAAGCTACACTCCCAGCCCTTTAAAATTTTTTTTCTATTTTGAAACAGGGTCTCACTAAGTTGCTGAAGGCCTCACTAAGTTGCTGAGGCTGGTCTGGAACCTATGATCCTCCTGCCTCAGCCTCCCCTGTACCAGGAGCTGCTGGTTCTCCTGCCATCTTATGCTCCTTGCCTTCTGCTCTATACCGCCAACCATTGTCTCTTGGCAGATGATTTCCAGTGCTTGACCACTGACCAGCGAGGCTGAGTCATTAATTACTTTTTTAAAATCACTATAAGTAAGGAATCATAATAATTATAGATTCATAGGTTAAGAATTTGAACTTAAATTCATAATAGTCAAATTATGGATCCAACCTAGGTGTCCATCAACAGATGAATGGATTACAAAATTATGCGATTTCTACACAATGGAATTCTACTCAGCAATAAAGAAGAACAAAGTTATGTCATTTGCAGGAAAATGGAAGGACCTGGAGAACATTATGTTAAGAGATCAGTCAGTCACAGAAAGTGAAGGGTCATATGTTTTCTTTCATATGCAGAAGCTAGGGAGTAATGGGGATACAAGAGGGACTTTAGATAATGGAGGAGAAACCCCAGTGGAGGGATGGAGGTGGTCTAGGGGAGAGTGGGGAAGAGGGAGAAATCAACTGAAGGAAACACTTTTACTGATGTTATGTACATATGTGAAATTACCAATGCCAATCTCAATATTATGTATGGAGAAAGGGGGGGACTGGGGAGGAGCCAGGGGAAAGTCCACCAAGTGCTATGTGTATGTATGTCACTATCACTATGAACTACATGATGATATGAGACTACAATGCACCAATAAATGTATTAAAAGAAGAAAAAAGAACTTGAACTTAAAACCTATTAATAGGTATTGACTTACTGACTTTTTTTTTTTTTTGGTGGTACTGGGTATTGAACCCAGGGGCTTTCTACCACTGAGCTACACCCCAGCCCTTTTAAGAATTTATGTAGAAACAGGGTCTCACTAAGTTATCATGTGCTAGCCTCGAACCTGCAATCCTCCTGTCTCAGCCTCCCAAGTACTGGGATTGCAGGTGTGCGCCACCACGCCCAGCTGACTCACAGTCTTTTGATGTGAAGCTAGGGTGCTTTTGGTCTTCCTCAGTGTAGGCCTGCTGTTTGTGGGCAAGTCCCATCTTTTTTCACAAGCCACTTTGTAATTCCTTCCTCTAATTTCTGATATAGATTTCTTCAAAGTGGAAGGGAAACTTAAGGACACTTCTGAAGCAAAGTAAAGAATCCTTGGAATTTTATACTTGTTCCCCCAGTATTATATTGTTGAATCGATCTGCTCTAACTTGGCTGCATTCTATAAGCAACTCACTTTTACTGGCTTTTTCTAAGTATTTGACTCCATTTTCGTAGAAAACAATTAGTCTTCTTTTTATACTCCTGCTTCATTATTCCATATATTATTTAATTCATTCATGTAATTACCGTTAAAGTACAGTGAGCACGAGCAGGTCTGGGGATAAACCTAGCAGACTCTTGGTACACATACAAACTCCACTGATGAAGTGAGATGTGCTCAGTACCTGGAGAGCACTGATGGCTGGTGCTCCATGTGCTGGGGGCCATGGGGAGGAGCCTGCTAAGTGGGAGTGCTGGCCAATTTCCATGGTGTAAATACTGCCCTCACGCTGATTTCACATTACCAAGGATTAAACAACCCAATGCCTGGAAAACCTCCTGAACATTTAACGGTTGCTTTCCCCAGTGGGCCCCACTCGACTCCAGCACTACACCTCCTACACCCCAGCCTGGCAGCCTTGGTGTTGGGTTTTAGCGAGGGCTGGATACTCTGATTCCTCGATGAAGGGGAGACCAGTTCAGAGACTTTTTACTGTACTTAAAAATCAGCATATCTCAGCCCTAATTTATCTTCCTTTGCCAACTGGCTTCTCCTCCCCAACGTTTGAATACAGTTGACACTTTCCCTCCCTCCGTGCCTTCTTCTAGCGCCCTGTCCTGGAGGTGCCTTATGCTGCCGATCTGCTCCTAGTGATCTGTGCCAGGCCTGCCCAGGTGCCCTGTGCCCTCTGGAACTTTTCTAGCCTTTTCCTCTTCCTACAAAACTTCTCTGTGCAGTGTCTCAGCCCCGTAGAGACTTGGGAGGCCTCTGGATGACTAATTCAATCAGCATTTCCAGCTAAGGTGTTGGCTTACAGCGGCTTCATTACCTCCGGGCCTCAGCGACGCTGACTCGTGTGGGCATTTTAGGTCTCACGGCCTCCGTCGCTCAAGCCCCGGCATGGCCCTGGTTATCTGTGTTGATGGCCACACCACCTCTGGTTGTGAGAGGGGTAGTTTCTGGATCGCGCCGCGGTTCCTTCTGTCCCCTGGGGGTCCTGACAGAACCAGAGTCGACAGTGCCAGGAGTGGAACGGGTCAGAGTTAGACTTCACGGTCTTGGCGTCCCATTTTGTCTGAGCTTTGATGCTTTTGATTTTATTCAAGAGGTGGTTTTGGGAGTCAGACACGTTCCTGACTGCTTCCGCGCAGCGTTTGAAGTTTTTCATTGTTAAAGACCGCGTGTCCCGGTGTGCTGGATAAAGTGCACTTCACTCGCTTATGCAAACACGTAGTAAACATCAAAAGTGGGGAATGTGTTTTGGTGGCACCAGAGCTGTTGGCGTGTCAGGAATGAGGCAGGCGACCTTGGTTGAAGGGAACAAAGCGCTGGGGAGAGCTTGCTGTGCAGACTCACCGAGTGCAGACCCATTTGTGTAGAAGATGAGCAGGCTCTGGAGCAGGCTTCTTGCTCTGCAGAGCGGAGTGTGGCGTGTGTAACGAGCAGAGTTTACCTCTGTGTGGTGTGGAGCATCGTTTGCTCAGCCAGTATTTCGCAGATCCCCGCGCACTTCGCCAAGGTCCGGAGCGTGGGAGCCGCCTGGCTTTGCGGAACTCGAAAGACCCAAGCGTTGGTTCAGATTTCAGAATTTAAAGATTAAGTGCTTGCTGTTTTCTCTGAAAACTTTTAGCACTTGATCTGTTTCACAAAAATGACTCATTTGGTGCAGCCTCCCCTTGAACCCCAGTCAAGAGCGACCTTTCCATCCAGCTGTGGGCTGAACTGGGACCAGACAAAACCCAGTGCATAAGGATACACGTGCCAGGCGTGGTGGTACATGCCTGTAATCCCAGTACTTGGGAGGCTGAGACAAGAGGATTGTAGTTTTGAGGGCAGCCTCAGCGATTTAGCGAGACTCTTAGCAACTTAGCAAGACCCTGTTTCAAAATAAAAAATAAAATAGAGTTGGGGGTGTGGCTTGGAGGAAGAGGGCCCTGGGTTCAATCCCCAGTACCACAAAATAAATACATAAATACATAAATACATAAATATATAAATACATAAACAAATAAATAAACATAAAAGGATACATGTGCAAAGCCACTGCTTCAAACAGGAGTGACACAAAACATGAGGGCCTGGAACCTCCCACCTCGGCTCTTCCTTCCCACACTAACATAATCCCAGGGAAAGGACGGCAATTAACAGAGGCAGGGTGCTGTTTTTATTTCTGTCCTGCCAGATTTGACTCCTGGAACATTAACGTGGATGAACCCTTGAGCCCAAAGCATAAGGGGAAAATGCTAGTAGCTGGCAAGACGTCCGGTGGTGCAGTGCTCTGAGGCCGGCGGTGCAGTGCTCTGAGGCCGGTGCTGAAGCACTCTGAGCCGGCGGTGCAGCGCTCTGAGGCCGGCGGTGCAGCGCTCTGAGGCCTCTCTTCGAGGTGCTCAGTGGTGGAGCTGGCAGCTGTGTCTGCAGCATGAGGAGGGGCTCAGGAGAGGCCCCTCGATACTAGACTAGGCATTCCAGAATTCCTACCTTTGCAGAGTCAGGGAATTTGATGTCAAATGCCAGGCGTGGTGGCACATGCCTGTGATCCCAGTAATTGGGAGGCTGAGAGAGGAGGATCGCAGGTTTGAGGCCAACCCAGCAATTTAGCAAGAACTTCACCAACTTAGCAAGGCCCTGTTTCAAAAATAAAAATGGCTGGGTGTGTAGCTCAGAGGTAGAACACCCAGTTTGATCCCCAGTACCAAAAAGAAAATAGCAGTTCTAAAGATCCAGCCACTGTGATCCAAGGACGTCCTTGCAGCCCTCCTGCCTGCAGTTCTGTAGGAGGGGCAAGCTGCACGGATCATGACGCACTTGGGTTTTTCTCAGTTCTCTTCCAGGTGGTCCACAGTCAGCACCATTCTGATGCTCAGGAGAGAAGTCAACTTCTTTTTTTTTTTTGCGGTACTGGGGATTGAACCCAGGGGCAGTCTACCTCCAAGCTACACCCCCCGTCCTATTTTTTGTTCTTTTTTTATTTTGAAACAGGGTCTCACTAAGTTGCCGAGGGCATCATTAAGTAGCTGAGGCTGGCTGAGAACCCGGATCCTCCGGTGTCAGCCTCCCAAGTACTGGGATTACAAGCGTGCGCCACCACAACGACTAGAAGTTGGCTTCTTACTAAGGATGCCTGCAGGGCGCTATGGTTTAACTCCTTCAGGGAACCCTCATTAAGAAGGGCTGAGAATGCTAAACCTTCTCTACCAACCTTCCCATTCAATCCTTGTAACCACCCCACAGTCAGTGTGATGAGTGTCACCTTTCTACACATGAGTGATGAGCCTCAGTTCACACAGATGTGAATGGTGGAGAGTCCAGAGCCCAGGTCCGCCTCCTTTTATCTGTTGCTACACAATGGATTGCCACACCCGGGGGGACCTAAAACAATACCCACTTACTATCTCACAGCGTCCCTGGGGCAGGCATCCGGTGACCTCTGCCCCAGCCTTTCCCAGGCTGCTACCATGGTGTCAGCTGGGCTGTGGTCTGGTAGGAAGGTTGGACGGTGCACAGTCTGCTTCCCAGCTCGTGTGGCTGTTGGCAGGACTCTGTCCCTTGCCGGCTGTAGGTGGAGGCCGCCCTCAGCTCCTGGAGAGATGGCCCCGCCATGATGGCTGCTCATTTCCCCAGGGCAGTGAGGGGGAGAGTGCCGGCAAGGCAGAAGTCACACTCCTGTGTGAACTAGTCACGGAGTGACAGTGCATGCTGGTGAGAAGCAGCGTGCACACTGCTCATACCCCAGGAGAGGTGTGAACCCCAGGAGGCCTGGATGATTAGGGGGACACTGGCTTCTATCCCACACTGGGGCTTGCTGCCTCCCAGCTTGCTGATGGTTTGAGGACTCCTCCACAGGGGACCAGAAGTCTGCTTGGACCTTCTGCTTTTAGATGGTGCAGTTTCTACTGTTTCCAACACTTCCGATGTTATCAGGGGTAGAATTAAAATCTCAGGGCTGCACTTGCAATCAATGTATGAGCTACACTATTACCCACTTTGGGAACTTATCTTTCAAAGAAAGCAAATCTGCTCCCAGGAGAGAGTCGGGGCAAGGGCTGGCTTGCAGAAGCAATCTTGTTTTTGGTGGCTGAGCCAAGCCAGCAATTGTGCTGGTGCGGGAACATGCAGACAGCCTCCCCGGGGCCCGGTGCCCAGAAGTGGAGGAGAAGAAAATCATCCAAGATGAGCTGAGTCAAACACAGTGACTGGGGATTTGAGCACAGCATGAAGCTAAGAGCTTGGTGTATTTCTGGGCCACTGAGTCACCCTGGCTTTGTACTGGGGCTGGCCTAGGACAGGGTTTAAATAGAAAAGAACATGAGCTATGTGTGTGACCTAAAGACCCCACTGGGGCCCTGCAGGGTGTCCTGACCGGTGCTGCAGAGTCATAAAAAATAAGTCACAATTTGCGATATGCAGTGGGTGAGGATGTGGATTAAATTAGGCTCTGATCTGATCAGCAATGAGATATTCCAGCCAATAGAATGTTCTGGCTTCTGGGAAACAGCCACATGCTGTCCCACGGAAACGGCCAGTTAGGAATTAGAAAACTCTTAGCGTCGTGGTATAGTTTATGGTGGAAATGTTCCTAACGTGAAAGCCATGACAAGTGGCATTAACTCACTTTCTAAGGTGGCTCCGAAGGCCCTGGTGGGCGTGGCCCTGCCGGGTATCAGAAGGTTAGCCCAACTCAGTCCTGCAGGGGTCACTAAAGAGAAGGGTGGGTCCAGTCCTTCCATCCTGCTGGCTTGGACACACAGTTGGGGCCCCAGGGCTCTCTTGGGTAGATTCCCTGCACTTGGTTGTTGGTGCTGAGGCACAGCGAAGGGCCCATAGCAGAGGGGAGAGAGCCGTGGGGCGACTGGCAGGTCACTCTCTGGGCTGGGGGCCACTGTTTCCCCTGCATCTTGCGGGGAATGGCGGGGTAAGAGGCTGGGTCTAAGGAAAGGCGCTCCTTGACTTCCATTCCCTCCCCCCCATGTCACCTTCTCCCGGGGGCTCCTGCGGATGTCAGTCACCTTCCTGGCTCCTTGGGATCACCTGGGGGAAGGGACGTGGAACAGGGACACCTGGCAGCCCGTTTCTGGGAAAAGCTATGGCCTGGTCCAGGCTCTGAGAGCGGCCCAGGAGGTCAATGCTATGTGCGGCTCCTCCACGAGGAGGGGCTTCGGACGTCCCTGCTGTTCCCTGTCCCTCCGTGCTCAGGTGTGTCTGAGGTGAACGGCACCGCCACCTTCCCTGCTGCTGAAGCCAGAGTCTGGTGACCCCCCGCCCCCGGTCATCCCCTGCTGGACACTGTGGTGGCCCCGCTGGTCTCCTATTCACCCCCATCCCACGGGAGCCAGGGCATCTGTAAGAGCACAAGTCTGACCACAGCTCCTCTCTGTCAAAACCCGAGGGTGTCCTGCTCTTCCTGGGTGACACCCGAGACCCCACAAGGCACAGCAGCTCCTGTCTGTCGCTCTGGCCTTGTGGGATGGTTCAGATCTTGGGAATTTCTTGAAGCTGACGTGACAAAGTTCTTCAACCAAGTGGCCTAAATGACAGAGACTTCCTGTTGCACGATTCTGGAGGCCAGAAGTGTGGTTCCCCCTGCGTGCCGAGGGGAGAGCCCACGTGTGCCTTTCCCTGGCCGTGGGAACCTCAGGTGTCGCTGGCTGGTACACAGGTGTCCTTTCCCTGTCTCTTCACATCGTCATCCCTCTGAGCATGTCTGTCCCTCTGTCCACATTTCCTTCTTAGAAGGACGTCCGTCATCCTGGATTAGGGCTCACTCTGATGCCTTCACCTACCTGGATCATCTGCGAAGACCCCGTTTCCAAATGTCACATTCACAGGTAGTGGGGGTTGGGCGTCGACTTTTTCTGGGCAGACAGTTGACCCTGTAAAGATGCTGCGTGTGCGCATGCCCCGCTCTCCCCACACTTGTGCGCTCCTTCCCCAGGTGCACCCCGCTCTTCTCTACGCTGGCCTTCACCCCAGCACGCCTGTGGTCCCTCTGCTTTGGAAAAGCCTGGGCCGCCCAGCTGAGCAGGACTTTGGCCCAGCTGGCCCTGGTCACCATCTTTGCCACCGATTCCTTCCTTGGGGTGCCCTCTCTGGGTCCCCGCCTTGTTTGGAGAGCCCGACCATCCCACCCATGGCCCCCAAATTCACCTCCCTGGCTGCCCCCTCCAGCGTCTGGCCATTCTCTACAGGTTGAAGTGGGAGAGGCTGGCGGGCTCCTGTCTGCGTCTCAGGGCCTCTGGGGAGCAGCCTTTCCTGAGAAAGGATCTCATGGCGTCAGACTGAGGGTGATGAGCCATGAAAATGTGCAGCCCGTTCCCAGCTACTTCTCATCTGCAGAGACACTTGTTGGTGTGTGCTGGGGATTGAACCCAGGGCCTTGCACATGCTAAGCACATGTTCTACCACTGAGCTGCCTCTCCAGGCCTAGGGATGCCCTGGGTACAGACAACTCCTAGGAAACAGGTAAGTACCTGTTGAGAATGTTGAGTCAGGTGGGGAAATTAATCTCTGACCTCTTAAGCGGGGCTGCCCCCACCCAGGTCACTCTCCTCCAACTCAGCCTTGGGGACACAGGCAAGTCTGATGGTTCTTAGAGAGCTACTCACTCCTTCATTCAGTCGTCAGGTGTCGATTGGGCCTTTCCTGTGCCCCGGCGCCATGCCGGGCCGTGGGGACACAGGAGCGGGCAGGGGCAGACTGATGGCCGCACAGCCTGGTGGATCCCGTGGTCTGCACAGAATCCTCGGTGGGAAGCACACACGGGGGCCACTTACCTGTCCATAGAAAGGAAACACCTCCCGTAGTAAGTGACGTGTAAGCTGTCATCTCAAGGAGCCGCAGCAATCAGCCAGGCCAATGGGAAGGGGAGGGGAGGGAAGGGAATTTCAGCTGGGGAACAGCATTGCAAAGGTCAAGAGGCAAGTGCCGGCCTGGGGTGGCTGGGAACGGAGAGGGTCGGCAGGGCCACAGCGCAGGGCTGGAGGAGCTGGAGGATGAGGAACGGGTCCTGGAGACCTCCTGTGTCACAGCCTGAGGAATCTGGGCTTTGGCCTGGAGCCCGATGTGTGGCGGAGGACCCAGTGGTTCCTCTGCCCCAAAGCCCAGGGATCCCACAATCCGACAAATGTCTGTCTGCTGAGGCCACTCAGACTGGACGGCCCTGGTGCGGCAGGCCTCCCCGTCCACTCCTTCCGTCCCCTCTCTAATCTGCTCTGCCAGCGGCCTCCGCTCAGCAGCTGATGACACGGAGCGGTGTTTAATTCTGAACTCTGCAAACTCGAAAGGTTAAATAATGGAGTTTGTGATCTGCTGAGCGCTTTCCTGGATAGAATGATAAGATGTCAATGGGGAAAAATTTAAATATTGATGAGTGTTAACTTTTGTATTGATTGGGCGGTGACATATTTTGAATAATGATTCACATTAAAAATACAAGGATTCATATTGATCATGCAGTATCCGGCTGTATTAAATAAGTGAGTAATCCTCAGAATTTGGTAGGCCTTTAGAACTTCGTTTCTCTGACTGGCTGCAGATCCAGCCGACGCCTGAGCCACGACACTATTTTGAAGTCGCCGCTTCTGTGCGCCTGTGCTGCTCAGGACGGCTGCTCCTGCAGAGGGCTGTGCGGTCTGGGGTCTGGGGACACAGCAGATGTGGGGTTACCCCAGCAGAATCCTCAGACTGTTCAGCTTCTCCTGGTGCCTATGGCTCCAGGGGTGGAGAAAGGCCAGAGGGGGCTTGGGGCTTGCTGTGTTTTATATTTCTGCTGAGTGGGAACTTGGCCCCTCAGGATCTGAGATGGAAGACTTTAACTGACGAGCCCAGGGGATGTGCCCTGCTCCTGCTCCTTGAACTTCTCCTTGCCCTTCTTGCTGGGAT
>PVJS01064520.1:0-10208 GCA_004027185.1 Glis glis | reverse complement strand
GATTGAACCCAGGGGCATTCTACCTCTGAGCTATACCCCCAGCCCTATTTTTTATTCTTCATTTTGAAACAAGGTCTCACTAAGTGTGGAGAGCCTCACTAAGTAGCTGAGGCTGGCTGCAAACCTGCAATCCTCCTGTCTCAGCCTCCCAAGTACTGGGATTACAAGCGTGCGCCACCACGCCCAGCTCAATGGTTATATATTTGAGTTAGCTTACTAGCAGAGAAACATCAGTAGTGGAGTCCCAAATTTGAAACTGAATTCTGGTTCCAGCATTTATAGTGGTATGAGTCACCTGCAGCTAGTATACTGGTTAGTTATTAAGGTGGGGACTTTGGGCAAGTATTAACCTATATGAATCTCAGTGGTGTTTTTTTTTTCAGCTGGAAAAAAGAATTACTAAAACCTGCCATCAAGGTTGTGGTAAGAAGTTGGGAAACAAACCTGACAGTAGTTTCGGCTATTATCATTATTAATTAACCCTTGGAAGACAACTAGCCTCTCTTTCTGCATTATCATTTGCAAGAAGTTCCCATGGGGTCGTTTTTCCTGGGATGAGACAGGAGAAGGATGAAGATACATGGAACCAGGACTCCAGGTCGGCGGTCTCTGCTCAGCATTTCTGGATGGCTGCCTGAGACATTTTTGACCCAGAGCAATTTAAAAAACAGAGATGAATCTGAGTGAAGACGGTCTTTGTTCAGCTCGCCCCAGGGCTCCAGGGGTCGGCAAGGCTGACATTCAGAGGTGAAGGGAAGGACAGAGCCAGTCCCATTTGGAAGTCAACCATACAGATCCTTTGGAGCAAGCACAGCCCAGGAGTCCCCGGAAGATGTTCCCCGGGCCCTTCTCTGTGACGTACAGAGCAGAAGCCGCACAACCAGCCCCTCTGCTCCTCTGTAGGTTAAAAGCTTAAACAGCTGCACTCGGTTAGTTTATTGATTTTGAATACAGGAATTCTAGACAAGTTCTTTATTTGGTACAACTTGTCCAGGAGGGATATTATATGTCATAAAAGGGTGTCTGCCAGAATTTTATTTTTTACTGAATTATAAACCAAGCTGATTTTCTTATAATGACAACCACAAAAAAAAAAACCAGCTTCTAATGCTCGTGACCTGTTCTAGTGACTATGACAGGCAAGTCAGGCAAATTGAAGAGACCTGTTTGTTTGTTTGTTTAATTGAATGGGGAAATTGTGGCTTGGGGATTTGAAAGAGTCTGGGACTTACCCTCAGTGAGCTAATGTTCTCCAGAGACAGAATGGGCTTGAGCCAGACCTCGATTATAATTTAGGGTCTCCTATGAAATAGTTGTGGTTTCTCAGCATTTCTGGGTCTCTGTTACCCTAGCTGTAATGGGAGCTAGCTTGTACTCAGTTATCATGAGCGCTATTACCAAATCTAATGCTATATTTTGATTAAGAATGACAGTATTGCAAATTCGGCTGATGAATGGTGATTCCTAAATAATCGAAACACCTTTCCTGGACTCCAGCACGACATGTATGAAATCATGCTATATATTCCTGGGCTGGGATACTGACTTTCGGTGTGCACAGACTGCTTCCTCCAATACATCCCAGCAACTATATACGCATCACATTTTTCTGGTAGTACTTTCTCTACTACAGAATCATTTACAAGCAGCTAACACATATTATTGATCATTGGGGTTTATATTTATTAGAATCCTCTGAGGCTCTTTCACTGGACCCTGTAATTTCGTGCTGAAGAAATGCAGAGATGGAGATGGCTATTAAATACTGAAGCAGAGACCAGGAGGTGCCTGTGGAGTTAGGTTGACGCAGGCCTGCAGCGCCACCTGTTGGTGATAGGTTGATAATCACCGCAGAGTGCTAAACTTCGAAAAGAAAGCTTATTTGTTTTTTATTGGTGCATTGTAGTCATACACCATGATGAAGTTCAGAGTGATGGAGGCATACATGCACACAGCACTCGGTGAGCCCTCCCCCTGGCTCCCACCCCACTCCCTCCCCCTCCCCGTGCATGACATTGTGATTGGCATTGATAAACTTTATGTACATCATGTCCATTGAAGAACACTTATTTTTTTAAAAAAAGCAGGATATGTGAAGGTCAAGCCAAATTTAAGTTAAACTCACTTATATTGGAAAAGGGAAAGCATGCCACCAGACAATAGTTGGGGCTGCTTCTTTTTCTGTTTGTTTTGTGGCACTGGGGATTGAACCCAGGAACCCAAAGTGGACCTCAGAGCCCCACCCCCAGCCCTATTTTATTTTTTATTTGGAAACAGGGTCTCACTAAGGTGCTGAAGCTGGCCGCAAACCTGCCATCCTCCTGTCTCAGCCTCCCAGGTACTGGGATTACAGGTGTGTGCCACCACGCCTGGCTGGAGGCTTCTTAATTCTTAGATGCCCATCAAGCCATCTAAGCTGGTTTCCACTCACTTTATTTATAATGAAGCACTAGATAAAAAAAAGAAATGTGGAATGATGGAATTTAAGATAAGCCTTTAAATCATAGCATAACCTTCTCATTAAAGAGATTTCCAGAAATCAAGATGCTAGGATGTGCTGTATCCTATAGCTACAGAGCTTGGTAGTGAGGGTGCCAGAACCCAAACTCACTCATTCAGATATTTAGTGCAAAGTTCTTTCTGGAGAACTTTCTCGAAGAAGATGTATTACAGAGATCTTTGTGGTCTTTATCTCAAGTGTAATGCTATCAAGACTCAGTGACAGTTCACATAATATTCCTTATTTAAATTCACAACATTCCAGATGCAAAAATTTAATTAATAACCCCTATTTCTATCTGCCTAATAAAAACTTTCAACAGCTGCTAGGATGCTTCTAGAATGTAAACTTTCCAAAAAACAACTGTTTTCCTTCTCCTGCCTCATCTGTCCCAGCAATTCATTTTTTCCCTTTGTGGTTATAGTGTCATGTGAACAAATGCCAATGGCTCCATTGAGACACTTGACTCTGAGGCTGGGGTTCCCTGAAAATGCTAACTGCTCGCTGGAGACAGCCCAGAGCCAACGAGAATGCGACCCCCAATCTGCTGCCCTGTCCTGAGCACATCTCAGACCTATCTGAAGGGGACAGAAACTTAATTGAGGTAAGGTCCAACATGGGTGGAAAGGGTTAGTGAATGCCACCTTAGTGATAAAAGCTTATCTTGGAGAGATGTTGGGAGACATCTCCCAGGAACAATATGTAGGACTTGGTGAGTTTTTCAAAACTAAAGACACCTCACTGGGCTTGATGGCACATGCCTGTAAATCCCAGGAATTGGGAGGATGAAGCAGGAGGATTGCAGGTTGGAGGCCAGTGCCTGGTAACTTAGCAAGACCTTGTTTCAAAAAAACAAAAACAAAAACAAACAAGCAAAAAAAAAAACGGGTGGGGGTGTAGTTCAGAGGTAGAATGCTCCTGGGTTCAATTCCCAGCACAACTAACTAACTAAATAAAGACAGTTGCCTATATATTTTACTTTTTGATTTTTAAACGTAATTAGTAGCACATTTCTTAAAGAGAAGCGACACACTCACCACCTGAGAGCAGCAAGGAGGGTGAGAAGGTAAAGCCAGGTCTTGCATCCCGTCCTAGTCAGTTCCAGGGTAAAGGGTGCTGAGCACTGAGGCTTTAGAGGGAAAGGGAAGCAGGGTGCATCAGCTTGGATTAAATTAGTGCCACCAAGTAGTCCTAAAGATTTGGTATTGGAAATGTATATAGCCTCCCAACCCAATTCCCCATTCAGTCCTTCACCCAACCAGAAAAACAAAACCTCGCTCCCCTTTACCCACTATCAGTTGTGCCATTTCCCATTATCTTGAAATCTACCCTTCCCTTTCCACTCCCACTACCATTCCTTAGCACAAACGAATATAGTTCAACTGCCTCCTGACCAACCTTCTTTGGCAATCCATTTCTTTGCACACAGTTACCAGCCTTTTATTATTTTATTTTATTTTATTTATTTCATATTTTATTTTATTTTATTTATTTTATTTTATTTTATTTTTTATTATTTTATTTTATTTTATTTATTTTATTTTATTTTATTTTATTTTATTTTATTTTATTTTATTTTGGCGGTACCGGGGATTGAACCCAGGGGCGTTATACCTCCGCGCTACATCCCCAGCCCTATTTTTTATACTTTATTTTGAAACCAGGTCTCACGAAGTTGCAGAGGGCCTCACTAAGTAGAGAGAGAGAGAGAAAGACAGCTGAGGCTGGCCGCGAACTTGGATCCTCCGGTCTCCGCCTCCCAAAGTACTGGGATTACAAGCGTGTGCCACCACGCCTGGCTTTACCAGCCTTTTAGAGATGTAAACTGGATCATGTCATTTCCCTGTTTAAAACCATTGACCAAAGACAAAATCTAAGCTTCTTAGGGTGGCATATAAAACTTTCCAATTTGGCTCAAATGAACTGCCCGGCTTCCTTTCCTGGCTCCCCAGCTCCAGTCCCACGATGCAGTCCCCCTTTTGCCACACACGTGTCTGACTTCTGCATCTCTGTCTGTATTCACAGTCAGTTGCTCCAGCCTGCTGTGTCCTTCACTCCTATCACTGGGCAAATTCCCATTCATCCTTCAAGGTCCATTGCCATTATTGCTGCCCCGAAGGAACCTTCTCTAAAGTCCTCAGGCAGGGAGGGAGCTCTCTGTTTGGTGTGCTTGCTTGCACTCCTCTTTCTTATTACTTATCTTTATTACAGCATGCAGCTCATTACATTGCAACTCCACTAGCATATTAGTCTTCCTTACATAGACTGTTATGAGTTTGCTAATGCGAAGATCCTGATAAATCTTTTTAACCACTGAAATTATTACCATGCACTGTTTTACAATGTTCACCGAAGATTAAGCATGGATATACCATTGTGCTTAATACTAAAAATGCAAAAGTAAGCCATGAATGATATGCACAGTAATATCACCCAAGATCCATCTTCTCTCCATCCTGAGTATGCGAATGGAGAACAGGGAAGAATGTGTTAGAGACTGGCTGAATTCCATTGCCATGTGGTGATTCTACCCAAATAAGTGGTGAAACACTGCATGAGATATGTGCAATTTTAGCTCTTAGTTAAAGATATACATCTGTATAGATCTTAAGATATAACAGATGGTGTCATCAGCATCATCTTGATTGAATATGTATTAATGTTTTAAAGTTTGAAAGCAGTTCTCTGTGTTTTGCTTGTGTATTTGACAAGCACTGAATTCTAATGCAATATTTCTAGAATGGACAAATATATGTGTGGATGAATGGATGAGCTACTGGAATGATGGGCAGATGGTTGAATTTGAGTTTAGGATCCTCTTCTCATGAATATCTATTTCACTGGCATTTAAAGTTTGAACTTTGGGGTGGATAATGTTTGTTGATACTTGGAACCACTATCACGTTCCCAGGCTCTCCCCTGTTCTGCATAGGCATAAAGACTAAAAACTATATGTTTCTCAGCTATCCTTGCCAGCCCAAGTCTAATTAGGTTCTGCTAGTGAGGGACACTTATGTGAAACTTAAAAGCAAAGGAGAAGGAGAAGATGCTATCTACTGGAGTCAGCTGTAGGCAGGTAGGTGGACATTGGCAGAAAGACAATATGGTGTTTCTGCTGTGGCTTTCAGACATCCTGCAAGGAATGTTGGTGCCACAGGGAATTGAGATCCTTGGGGATGACTTTACTGACATTCCTCAGTTTATGGATATCTTGAAAGTTCTTTTGTTGACTTTCATTCAGCCAGCTTTCCAATACTTCTGTTTCTTCTATAGTGAATTTCTTCCTATCCAAAATACCTAGAATAAATTCTGAGTGATAAAGATTCTTGGTTGAAACTAACAGGAAAAGGTTATTTATCTTATTGAACATTCAATTGGATGACATTTATAGCAATATGCATATTACTGTAATACATATGTGTGTATACATAAATATATGTGCGTATACATATACACAAATATGTATACACACATACACACTCAACTCTGGCTTATATTTTCAGTGAATAAAGTCTCAGTGCTTCACAAGGTAGCTCTAATTCCCCTTTATGAGAGTAGAATTATTTATAAAAAATAAAATTCATCTTTCTTTATCTTCAAATAATTGTTCCTCATTATTCATTTATTTACTGACTCTCTAGCCTCTCCCTCTCTACAAAGTTCTTAGACTCTAGGTTTTGACAGTATCTACAGATAGGGAAAACTG
This sequence comes from Glis glis, assembly GCA_004027185.1. Classification (NCBI taxonomy): domain Eukaryota; kingdom Metazoa; phylum Chordata; class Mammalia; order Rodentia; family Gliridae; genus Glis; species Glis glis. The sequence goes on along the minus strand of PVJS01064520.1, from coordinate 4,002 downwards.
AAATGAATACCCTTGAATCTTTTGGTAGGGCTGGGTAGGCAAATGTAAGAATAACTTCATTCTGAGTGTTTTCTTAGCATGACAAATTTCAAAATTCAGGTTTGATAACATGAATAAAAATTTCTGTTGACTTCAATAAAAGCTTATTAAAGCCTCATGCAGTAAAGTCCTTTATCCATTACGTTTGAATCCCCACTACCTAATATGATGCTTTTTGTTGCTGAGCTGAACCAAAATGAAAGGTGAGTTTTAAACAAAAAGACAAAATAGTTCTAAAGTAAAAGTGGGAAAGACTGACCAAAGTAACACTAATCAAAAGAAAACAGTAGTGGCTATATTAATATTAAAGAGGACCGCAAAGCAAAGGATATTATAAAGGATAAAAAGAGCCAATTCATAATGATAACGGTATCAATTCATCAAGAGAATATAAAAATCTTAGATGTTTATGTGACTAATAACAGAGCTTCGAAAATAGATGAAACAAAAACTGATAAATTTCAAGAAGAGGAACTCACAATCGTACTTGGAAATTTCAAAAACACTCTATAAGTGATAAAATATTAAACAAAATCAGTAAGGGTATAGAAGATGTTAACAAAGTTATCAACCACCAGAACTGTTTGACATTTATAGAAGACCCAAAAACCACAGAATAAACATTCTTTCCAAGTGCAAATCAAATATTTACCATAACAGATCATATTCTAGGCCATAAAAAGAGTCTTGATAAATATAAAAGCGTTCCAATCATACAAAGTATTCTCTCCAACTACAACAAAATTAAAGTTGAAATTAATTATAGAAGGATCTCTGGAAAATCCTCAAATATTTTAAAATGAAACAGCAAATTTATAAACAACCCATAGGTCAAGTAAGAAACCAAGAAGGAAATTATAAAATATTTTGAACTGAATAAAATGAAAACAAGACATTTCAAGATGTGTAGGCTATAGTGAAGGCAGCATTAGAAATTTGTTTCACTACATGCTTATTCCTAAAAAGAAGAAACTTTCAAATCAGTGAGCTCATCTTTTACTTTTAGAAACTAGTATGAAAAAAATGAATTAGATCCAAGGTAAACAGAAGATGAAATAATAAAAGGTATAAAATGGAAAAATAATAGAATAAATCAATTAAACCAAAAGTGGCATCTCTAAAAGCATCAACAAAATTGATAAAATTATAGCCAGATTGATAAGGAAAAAAAGACAAGATACACAATTTACCAATCTCAGGAATGAAAGAGGTAAATTACTGTATAGACTCTCTAGGTAGTAAAGCAATATTTAAATTAATAAATATTAATAAATGAATATTATAAATAACTTTATATTGTATTAAAGACTTAGATGAAATGGACAAATTCCTTGAAAGACAAAAAAATACCAAAACTCATTTAAGAAGAATTGATAACTTAGATAATAGACCTGTATCTATTAAAAATTGAATTTGTGTTTAAAAAATCTTCCCACAAAGAAAATTCCAAGCCAGATGTCTTCACTGGAGAATTCTTCCAAACATTTAGAAATGGAAATAATATCAGCTATACACCAAATTCTCCAGAAACTTAAAAGTAGAAAATTCTTTCCAGCTCATTTCATAAGGCTAGCAATATTACTCTGATACCCAAACTAGGCAAAGATATTACAAGGAAAGAAAATAGGGACCCATTACTTTTGCCATTATAGACATGAAAATTGTCATTAATCATTTAGAAAATCAAATTTAGCAACAAAAAGTGAACATATCACGACTGTGTAGAAAATAACTTAATCTTTGCCCAAAGACAGGTCTGGCCGTTGCCCTTGGCTCCTTGAAAGTAATCTCTAAATCCTTGGAATGTCCTGCTTGAAAAAAAGTGTCTCTATTTCCCTGGGCCATGCCAGATGATTTGATCATGTGATTTAGTGCAGAGGCTTTTGATTAGGTGATACTAGTTCAATCTCTGGAGGAGTTGGAGACTAACGTTAGCCATGGGAGCAGTTGACCATGTCTATGTGATGGAGCCTAATAATGACTCTTGAATGCCAAAGTTTGAGTCAGCCTCCCTTGGTGGCAGTATTCTGTGCATACTGTCACACACTGTTGCAGGGAGAGTAGTACTTTCTGTGACTCCACTGTAAGAGCACAACCAGGAACTGGGCATCATGAGAACCTCCCTCAGCCTCTTCCCTTGACTGACTATGATCTGCATCTTTTCCTTGTAATAAACCACAATCCTGGGTATCACTACTTTGAGTGAGCCCAGAGTCCTTCTAGTACATTACTGAAATCGAAGGTGCCCTTGGGGACCTGCAAACTTGCAATCGATATCAGGAGTGAGGGTGGTCTGTTCTTGTGAACTATTTGCTAACTTTACTGTAACTAAATGTGGTTAAGCAGGAATGCAAGGTTGATTTAATACTTGACGGTGATTCACCATCTATCAGACTGTAAAAGAAAAGCATATGTTCATTTCAGTAGATGAACAAAACATATTTGACAAAATCCAAAATTCATTATTGAGAAAAACCCACAGCAGACTAGAAATACAAAAGTCATTTCTCAACTTGATAAAAGACTTCTCTGAAAAAACTCATGGATAACATTATTCTTAACAGTAAAAGACTGGATGTTTTCCCTCTAAAATTAGGAACTAGGAATAAAAAAAGAAGTTCTTCTCTCCCCATTCCTAGTCAGCATGTACGGAAAGCTCTATCCAATGGAATAAGGGGAAAAGAAGCAGGAAAAGAAAGAAGTGGAAAAGGAAAAACAAAAGAAACTCAGGTTGGAATAAAAAAAGTAAAATCATCCTCATTTGGCAAGCTATCATGACCAACTACATAGAAAACAATAAAATCTGAGAACTAGTAAAGGAGTTCAGCAAAGTTGCAGGTTAGAGGATCAATACAAAGAATCAATTGTATTTCTATATACCAGCAACAACTGGATATTGAAATAAAAATCATGATTTCAAATAACATCAAAATATGAAATTCTTGAAGATAAACTTGTACAAGAAGAAAGAGTACACTGAAAACTACATAAAATTGCTGGGAGAAATTAAGAAAGGCTGAAATAGACATGACACGTTCATGTGTCAGGAGAATCATTATCGTAAAGATATTGACTCTCCATATTGATCTACAGACCTAACTTATCCCCAATCAAAATTGTAACAATTATCTTTTCTGTAAGGATTGACTAGTTGACTTAGAGATCATATATAAATAATCTAGAGTAGCAAAATAATAATAATAATGTATGATTTTAAAATAGAAAAATGAAAATATGAGGAATTATACTATATGACTGCAAGACCTTTACTTTACTAATAAATACAGGGTCATACTGGTGTCGATATAGGCAAATCAATGAATAGGAAGAATACAGAATCCAGAACCATACATACTTATGACCATCCATACTTATGAATGGTCAATTGATTTTCATTAAAGTTACAAAGGCAATTCAGAGGAGAAAAGACTGTTTAGAAAGGGTTCTAGAACAATTAAATATCTATATGCCAATAAAACAAAAACCAGAACAAAATTTTGAATAACATCTTATACCATATATACAAATTAACTCAAAGTAGATTAAAGCCATAGATATAAAACTTAAAACTGTAAAATTTCCAGAAGAAAATATAGGAGAAAGGCTTTGTTACCTTAGGTTAAGTAAATATTTCTTAGACAAAGAATCAAAAGCATGATTCATTTGAAAAAATAAATTGAACTTCATCAAAATCAAGACTTGCTGCTATCCAAAATCACTATTATGGTAATGAATGAGAAATCACACACCAAAAAGTATGTTAACAAATGGCATCTAATAAAAGGCTTGTATCCAGAACGTATAAGTCACTCTCAAAAATTACCAATGAGCCGGGCGTGGTGGTGCACGCTTGTAATCCCAGTACTTTGGGAGGTGGAAACCGGAGGATACAGGTTCGCGGCCAGCCTCAGCTCTCTCTCTCTCTCTCTCTCTCTCTCTCCCCCGTCTTTCTCTCTCTCTCTC
>PVJS01064519.1:0-10211 GCA_004027185.1 Glis glis | reverse complement strand
GAGAGAGCTGAGGCTGGTCGCGAACCCGGATCCTCCAGTCTCTGCCTCCCAAAGTACTGGGATTACAAGCGTGCGCCACCATGCCCGGCTTTGGCCCTATTTTTTATACTTTATTTTGAAACCAGGTCTCACGAAGTTGCGGAGGGCCTCACTAAGTAGCTGAGGCTGGCCGCGAACCTGGATCCTCTGGTCTCAGCCTCCCAAGTACTAGAATTACAAGTGTGCACCACCACGCCCGGCTTAGTCTTCACTTTTTATTTATTGATTTATTGCTTTTTTTTTGGTATGGGTGATTGAACCCAGGCACACCCTATCCCCGAGCTATGCCCCCAACCCTTTCTATTTTTTTATGGTCTAACCATGGAACATTTTTTTATTGTAAAAATATATATAACGTTGGATATTGTTAATTTGATCCATTATTGTAATGATTTTGCTGCATGTATGTTATAACATCATGTTGTATACTTTAAATATACACAATGAAATTTATTGTAAAAACAATGTGAGTTTTACCCTCAACAAAGTTTTATATGTATAGTGTTGTTGACTATATGTTCTAGAGGTCAGCCTTTCTATTTTTTATTTTGAAACAGGGTGTCCCTAAGTTGCTGAGGGTCTAAGTTGCCTTGAAATGGTGATCCTCCTGTCTTAGATCCTTCTGTTTTAGTACTTGATTCTCCCAAGTACTTAGATTATAGGTGTGTGCCACCACCCTTGGCTTCACTTTTTAAAATGGTAGCAATCTCCCTTTTTTATTATTCTTCAAAACCCCTAAATAAAGTAAATGCTAAGTGGAATTGCTTTTTTTAGTATGGGGTTATACGATCTGGTAATTTGGATTGTCACTGCCCCTCCTTGGAAAAAAGGTAGCTAGCCCTCCATCCATATGGTTGCTCCAAAACTTCTCCAAGTGCTGGTGTATACCAATGAGAAAGTGTTCTCCTCCCATTATCACGGAAAAAAGTACGGTGGTGTGATTTGCAACGTGCCATTTTACATACATAGTACATTGTGAAAAGATTAAAAGTAAAATACACTCCAAAGTTTTCACATATTGATGCTTCTGAGTGATGCTGTGTTTTCAAGGGTTAAAACACACACACACACACACACACACACACACACACACACACACACACACAGACTGATTCCTTTCCGTTGTTAGTAGAGAAAGTTTCTGCATACAAGGTTTTGATGGTGTTTTGGAGTCCTGCATTCACAATTTTGCAGTTTTGTATTTAGTTTTTGGTTGGTTTGTGAGCTTGGTGTTATAGCTGATTAACTTAAGGAGTTTATGATATCAATTTCTAAAATTTTCAGGACAAAGTATATTTTAGTTCATTTAATAAGCACTCTTTCTATACCACTTAGTCCCTTGGATTGGGAGAGAGACTATGGGGCAGTGGGCACAAAAATCAAAGAAATCAACCTGTTCCAAGTACTACAAATTTGGAATGACTGGCGTAGACTATTCTTTCAGTTCTAGAGCTCTTTTAAAGTTGTCATCTTGGGCTGGCTCACGCTTGTAATCCCAGTACTTGGGAGGCTGAGACTGGAGGATCTGGGTTCACTGGCCAGCCTCAGCTACTTAGTGAGACCCTCAGCAACTTAGTGAGACCCTGTTTCAAAATAAAGAATAAAAATAGGGCTGGGGGTGTAGCTTGGAGGTAGAATGCCCCTGGGTTCAATCCCCAGTGCAGCAAAAAAAAAAAAAAAAAAAAAGTTGTCATCTTAAATAGGAAAACAAGTAATTTGATTTTACTTTGAGGGATATTCTGTTTCAAATGTGAAATTTTGTTTGGTCTTTCAAAACAGACAACAGAGAAAGACATTTTCAAGTGAGATATGTTTCAGTCAGATTTAAGTGGTGGAAAATCCTTCCTTTGTTGGGAGGATTCTAACTTGTTCTTTGTAGCCCCCAAACTCAGGGCAGTATCCAGGGCACATTAGATGTTCAGTGGTTACTTATCAGGTAAAGTTGCTTCCTCCATATGGTCTACGCTGCCCTGTGTTTTACTCAGCTGGTCACTAGATGTCTCTCCGTATCCATGCTAAACCTCCATGAATATGCATACTCAGTAGTGCAGATGAAAATGTTCAAGCCATGAACCACTGCTTGCGCAGCCCAATCTCCCCTTCTCACTGGGCACCAGTTTCAAGTACTCCAGAATGTTGGTCTGTACAGAGGCATGAGGCAAAGTGAGTGACGTTAAGTTGTTGGAAGAAGAAACAGAGGGGCTATGCTAGTCAGCCTCTGTCACTGTGACAAAATACCCGAGGTCATTGACTTATGAAGAGGAAAGGTTTATTTTGCCATCTGGTGTCTGAGATTGCAGTCCATGGTCACTGACAGGCCCCATCACTACAGGCCTGTGTTAAGGCCGAACATTAAGGTGGGCAGCACGTCAGAAGAGAGCTTCTCACCTCTCCATGGCCAGGAAGCAGAGAGAGAGAGAGAGAGAGAGAGAGAGAGCAAGGAAGGGGCCTGGGAAAAAATATACCCTTCAAGGGCACGCCCCCAGTGACCTCCTTCCTCCAATCTCTGAACATTAGACTGGGGGACCAAGCCCTCAACACAGGAACTTTTTTTTTTGGTACTGGGGATTGAACCCAGGGACATTCTACCTCTGAGCTCCAACCCCAGCACTATTTTTTATTCTTTATTTTGAAACAGGGTCTCACTAAGTTGCAGAGGGCCTCACTAAGTAGCTGAGGCTGGCCGCGGACCCGATTCCTCTGGTCTCAGCCTCCCAAGTACTGGGATTACAAGCGTGCGCCACCACACCCGGCTAACACAGGAACTTTTGAGGGACACTTTAGATCCAAACTACAATGATAGCTATTTACTTTTAGTGAGGACTAGAGTTGTATTCTCCTCTATCTAGAAATTCTAGGGCATGTTATCAGCAGCAGACTTTTGTCTCAGCCAGGAGTGGACTTTATATAATTTGCACGCGAGTGCTCACCACGCGGAGTGCTAGCCCTCTGCAGGAGTTGTTTGGGCTGAGGGCTCCCTTGTTGAACTGCTCATCTGTGGCTAATCTGAAATAGAGCTGACCAATCTGCTTGCGCTGCACGGTGGTCACTTGGCACCATTCGAGTAAGGAGAAGTTGCAGTTGGCCTGCTTCTTCTGTAATGGCATTCCTCCCACGGGCGTGGATGGTCTTCAACAGCAGGATGCCTGGCTGGGGCGTGGGTAGAGTCAGTTTTAGATGGGATCACTGCAGCCTTTACTGTAAGTTCTTCTTGTGCCCATGTGCTGATAGTAGCACTGAATAGGAGAAGTTTTCTTTGGGATAAATCTATTTCTTTGAATACTAAGCTTTTTTCCCCTTGTTATGGAAGTGATACATTTCCATTGTAAAAAATTTGAAAAACAGAAAAGTATCATAAAGATAATACTTCTTACCATTTTAGAGATAACATTAAGATCATATCATATGTATAATTTTATATCCTCTCTTTTATAGTATGTTATATCATGAGCATATTCTTAGATTATTAAAAATTCTTCACAAACCTGGTTTTTAATAGCAACTTACTATTCCACCTTTGGCCAATGCTTTGTTTTATTCAATCATTTTCCTACTGATGGATATTTAAGTTTTGTTTCAACTCTTTTACTTTCAGAAAGGATGCTGACAAGCTAGGAGTGGTGGTGTATGCCTGTAATCCCAGTACTTGGGAGGCTGAGACAGGAGGATAGGAGGTTGGAGGCCAGCCTCAGCAACTTAGCAAGACCTTGTTTCAAAGCAAAAAAATAAAAAGGGCTGGGCGTATAGCTTAGAGGTAGAATGCCTGTAGGTCCAATCCCCAGTACCAAAGGAAAAAAAAAGGATGGTGAAGGAAACATTGTTATATGTGCATTTTTCTCACACCTATGACTAGTTCCTTAGAATAAATTTCCGTAACTGGAATTAAAGGGAAGACAAATGTGTTCTTGATGTGGAAGCAAAATACAACCTTCCTCAGAAAGAGTTCTTTACCCTTTTGGTCATAAACTCAGGACAGGATCAGAGGACTCTGAAATTAGGAGAGTATCTGTATTAGCTTCGCGTCACTCGTGAAATTCCTCAGGCAATTAACTTATAAAGAGAAACGGGTTATTTTGGCCCAGGGTTCTGGAAGTTCCAGTCCAAGATCGGGTGGCCCCACTGGACGGTCTCTAGCAAGTGTGGCCCATCATGGCTGAAGATGTGGTGGAGCTGGGAGGCAGAGAGGGACAATAGCCAGGGTCTCACAGCCCCCAATGACCTAACGACCTCCCGCAGGGTCCCACCTCCCAGAGGTCTCCCCACCTTTAGTGGCACACCTTGGGGACCCATCCTTTACCCATGGACCTTTGGGAGACACGCATCTAAATGGTAGCAGTATCTGAATCCTGAAAAGATGCTATTTCTCACATAGCAGTTTTTCGTAGAAAACAATGTGGGCAATGAGAAACCCTGATTGTTCTGTTATGCAAATATGTTTTTTCTCCTTGTCTTATACCAGCATCACTTATCTCCTGACAGCCCAACTCTGAAGGTTTCTGTCAGAAAAGCTGCTTTTCCATAACCCTGGCGTATGTTCCTGGGGTCTTCTATCCCCTGAAGAGACCCGTGAGAGGCCTCTTGTACATTTGAAGGGATCTATTGACCACTGCGACATTTACTCCAGTCACCAGTGGGCTCAGTGGAGGTCACACACAGGGGGTGTACCCCGATTTAGACCTTGGGATGTAAAGGGAAGTGTCTGGGGTATGGTCCTTGTAACAATTCATGTTTTTTGTTTTTAACCAGGAAGGACACATTTTATTCCTATTCTAATGAGAGATCCAAAATGTAGGGATTTGAAAGCATTTCAGCGACAATCACTGTTGAGAAAAGCCCTTTTACAATTCTTAAAAGGTTGACATTGAATTAAAAGGGTATTAGTTTAATTTAAAAGTCTTTTTGAAATAAAAATTAATTCACTTCTAAAAGTCAGCTTTTGATATATAAGGGAACCTCTCCTAATTTTTTTTTCCCGAATGGAGTTCTTTTTAAAAAATGAAATGAAATATGTACTTCCTTCCTGAAATCTGGGCTGCTTCTGCTCTCAGTGTTTTGGGAAAAGGGTAGACAGCTTTTTTTTTTTTTTAACCTATACGTGCACAAATCTTTTAATGTTCTCTTTCTGCTTTGAATTTTTACAAATTATGGAAGTCATAGTTCAGAAACAACACAAAAGAGGAAACAAGGGCTCTGTTCGATGTTCTTTTTCTGGCTGTCTGGTTCATGTCCAGACTGTCGTGTTTCCTACTTTATTCCAAGTTCGCTGGTGTGCCTGACAGCTTCAGAGCAGGTTGCTTGGTGCTCCTGGCATCTGGCCTGCCCCGAGCCTCAGGCACCGTGCAAACAGCACTGGCCCCGGGGTGTGCTGGGGGAGAAGTCAGCCTGCAGGTTGCTCCCATCACCACTGGCTGCAGCAGCTCCCCAGGCCTCCATCGCTAGGGTCCTCCTGAGGCTCTGGGCTGCTGGGTTCTACGTAAGTCCATCCTCTCTGAGCACAGCCCATGTCTGGAACCACTCCCTCCCCCATCAAATTTCACCACGTTCTGTTGACTCAGAAATCTACTTCTGTGTGAATTTGATGGCAAGTGGAAGTTACCTTGATGCGGCGGTATCTTCCAACACCCCCCAGGCAGGATCTCCCTGCTGTCCCGGAACAGAAAGGCTCTGAGACCAATACGATGCTCCAATCAGCTGGTTTATTCAATCCATCGACAACGTATTGCAAGAAGCAGTGAGCAACTGATGGGGTTGTGACACACTTAGGATCGGGTCCCTCCAGGGTGGGGTTGTGACACACTTAGGATCGGGTCCCTCCATGGTGGAAGGACCATACTGCCAGGATTCTAGAACCCGGGCCATGTGATGTTCACATGCTCTGATCTGCCATATTGGCTTTCCCTGCAGATGATGTGGTTATAAGGACCACAGCTGAGGTTTAACAAGGGCTCAGCTGATGAAAGGTGCCTGGAGCCGGCAGACACTAACTCTATTCAAGAGACCCGGGAACACGCGTAGGGCGAGGAGCTCGCTAATTAAGGTGCTCAGTGCCTCTGCTCGGCAGAGTAATGGCTCCCCAAGATGTCCAAGTCTCTATTCCTAGAACTGTGAATATATTACCTTATATGATTAGGATCTTGAGACCAGGAGATTATACAATGCACAAGGGTTGTGATGGTTTAGATTTTAAATATCCTCCAACCCTCATGTGTTAGGCAAGGCAGTCATGTTCAGAGGTGAGACTTGGCCGCAGGGGAAGGGTCCCTGGGGGTGTGACCAGGGACAATGTTTTCCTGCACCAGGAGCTGACGACAAGCTCTCACCCTCTTTCTCTGCTCCCCACATGTTGCCCTGAAGTCCACCATGTAGGGCCATGACTTCTGAGACCTTCATAACTGTTCGCAAATAAATCCTTCTTCTTCCAAGTTTTGCACGTCAGGTGTTTGGGTCCCAGTGGTGAGGATGCTGATGAAAACGAGGGTCTTTCAAAGAAAACAGGAGGTAGGAGTGTCAAAATCAGAGAAGGTGTGATGGGGTCAGAGAAAGATGTTATTTACAGTGTTACATGCTGGCTTTGAAAGTGGAGGAAGGGGCCATGAGCCAAGGACTGTAGGTGGCTTCCAGAAGCTGAAAGAAGCAAAGTGTTATGAACTGTGCTCATGCCCCCCTTCCCCTCCCCTCTTAAAGTCATATCTTGAAGGGCTTTTTTTTGGTTCTGGGGATGGAACCCAGGGGGCATTCTACCTCTGAACTATACCCCCAGCCCTATTGTTATTTTGTTTTATTTTGAAACAGGGTCTAAGCTGCTGAAAGCCTCATTAAGTTTCTGAGGCTGAACCTGAGCCTGCGATCCTACTGTCTCAGCCTCCCAAGTACTGGGATTACAGGCGTGCGCCACCATGCCTAGCAATGGAGCTATATTAACAGAAGCAGTGTGGGGTAGTGGAAAGAACATAGAAATTAGAGTCAAAGTTGATTTGAATGACTGTTGAAAGACCACATGAGCCAGGGTCAATCTGTACCTTAAGGGGCTTATTTGTCATATTGAAATAATTAGATAATTTGCAGTATAATTGGGAGAAAATTAAGTGATAGAAGAAGTACGGACTCACCTGGCATGATTCCTACTTAATATTATCTTTCATGAAAGGCATACACCTGCACTTGGGATGTCTGCAGTGTCCTTAGGGAGACAAGACTGAATGACATTAATGGAATGAAATGACAGGTGGCACGGAGCCCCCTGTAGCTACTGTAGGAGTTCCGAGGAAGTGGAAGAAAAGGTAGAGGAGTGCTGAGAAGTGTTCTGAGGAGTAGGTGACACTTGAGGCTTCATCCAGTAGCTTATAGGCTGAGTGTGCTAGATGTGGTTCTTGTAATTTTGGATCTACATTCATTCAAATAGCCATGAAGTGCTTACCACATGCCAGACGTGAGTCTGGGCAGTAGCACTCCAGGGTAGAACAGAATAGACAAAATGCCTGCTTTCACGGAGCTCATGTTACGGTGCGGGAAGACAGGCAATGAACAAACATGGTGTGTATGTTAGTGCTTTGGAGAAAAACGCAGCAGGAGTGTTTAGGTAAGGGGGCTAAGGGGTTCAGAGCTCACTACTAGTATTAATGACATTTGTTCTTGCCCTCCAATAGCTCACTGGGGAAGAGTCTTTGAAACAGATCAGCTAGTCACAGAAAGTGAACGGTCCTGTGTTTTCTCTCATATGTGGAAGCTTGAGAGAAATTGGGAAACAAAGGGACTTCGGATAAATGATGAGAAAGACCAGTAGGATAGTGGGAGGGGAGTTGGGGAGGGAGGTGAGGAGGGGAAAAAAGAGACTTGATGAAGGAAACAGTTCAAATAATGCTATGTTATCAATACTAATCTCAATAATATGTACAGGGAGGAGGAGGAAACACGGTGGGGTCCCGAGGGAATCCCAGCAAGTTCATGGACATTGCTATTTCTATCACTCTGGATCTTGTTATGATGTATAATTATGATGCACCAATAAAAGTATATGTTTAAAAACAGAATCATTGACAGTCTGCAGGTCACATACTATTTTATAAATCTGAGGCAAAAGAAGGATAAAAGACAGACCGATTGGCTTGGCTTTGGGAGCTTGGATGGTCTTCACAGAGGAGCCTGAAGTGTGTAGCAGTTCCCCAGGCAGGGAGGAACAGGGGCCCCCAGGTGGAGGGGATGTGACTGGGGCGGGGGGTCAGAGGATCCATTGGTGTGCTGGGAGCATGGGGTGGGGAGGAGAGCAGGGATGAAAGGTAGAAGAGGACCTGGATATGGAGGACTTTTCTATATCATGCTGGGATGATTGGGTTTTATCTTGGGCAGGGGTGTGCCAAAATATGTCTCATGCTGGAAATTGGATGGTTGGTGACTTTATTAACTGAGATCTAGAAAAGAGTGACAGAGAAGGTCTAGAGGAGGAGGAGAGATGAAGGTCTAGAGAAGGAGAGATGAAGAAGGTCAGGAGGAGGAGAGATGAAGGTCAGGAGGAGGAGAGATGAAGGTCTAGAGAAGGAGAGATGAAGGTCAAGAGGAGAAGGAGAGATGACGAAGGTTGAGAGAAGGAGAGATGAAGGTAAAAAGGAGAAGGAGAGATGAAAATGAAGGAGGGAAGGAAGGGAAGGAACTGAGTTTGGTCTGGCCATGTGATGTCGAGGGCCTCGGCCCCCTGGTGGAGTGTCCAGGGCAGCTGGTTGGGTGACGCTGAGCCGGGCTCGAGTCAGGAGGGTGCATCTAGATTTGGCTGTGCCTCAAGACTAGGATTCTTCTGCCCTCCTGGGGGAGTTGACTGCACCTCACCAATATTGTGATAAGTTTAAATAAACATCTTTAAAAATGAAAACAAATGACACCCCTTTCATTCTTCTGAAATGTAGAGCTTAAAGCTTCCTTACGAAGAAGTTAGATAATACTAGAGTACTTTTTCCTCTGCAAATCATGCCGATTATTCTCAGTTAAGTTCTGCTCATTGGTTTTAAAAGTATCAGTTAAGCTGGGTGTGGTGACACATGCCTGTAATCCCAGTACTTGGGAGGTTGAGACAGGAGGATTGAGGTTTGAGGCCAGACTCAGTAACTTAGCAAAACAAACAAACAAACAAAAAAATGAATGCCCTTGGGTTCAATCCTCAGTACCAAAAAAAGAAAAAAAAAAGGAAAAGAAAAGTATCATTTACACAAAAGATTTTTCTAGTTAAGGAAATTAAAGTAGGAACATGGATTCACAGAAGCGAAGGTCGGCCTTCCTCCCATTCCCCTCTTTTCATGAGCATGTTTTCTGTGTGGTTTTCTAGTCTTCAGAAACAACTTTTGACCATTTTTTTCAAGTTGCAGACTCCTGGGGCCTGCAGCTTTGGACACATGCAGTGCACGTGCATGTAAGTCATCTATTTTTTGCTTCATTATTTCTGTGGGGCCTCCTTCCTTTTCCTTCTGAGTCAGCGCTAAAGACAGCCCTGGTCTTTTTATACAAAGTGCCTACTAGAGACATCCAGGCTCACTTATTCTTTCTCCTAGGACTCCTGACTCCAGACAACTGGTCAACCCTCTCCTGATATGATTTCCACCCAGGTTATCTGTTGACTTTTCTTTCCTGATTTCTTTGCTTCCTGAAAGTTGTCTGCCATCCGCCTCAGCCCTTTGGGGGTTGATCCAGCTCTCAGTGCATCTGTGACTCCGTGTGTGTGTGCGTGACTGAATGACACTCTGTCCCGAGGTGCCCGACTGCAGTGAGCTGGTTCAGCCCCTCCTGGGGCAGCAGTGTTCTGACTCAGTGAGTTTCACGTCTTGTTAGAAGTTGATGCTTTTACTTTCCTTCCTGTTTCAACTGCAGTGAGTCACAGCTGAAATTATTTCCATCTTTTTAGTGACTACAAACACATACTTTTCATTATTATTTACTGCCATCGACCTTGCCCTGGCTCTTTTCTTTTTAAAATTAGCACAATTATTTCTATCATTATCCAGCTTTCCATGGACTCTATATTTAGCATCATCAAGATGGATTCCTGCCTAGATAGGTGGAGAAACGGTCTTTTAAAATTTCTGGATACTCAACATTTATTAATGGAATAATGAAAACTATGGTAGAAAAGTGTAGAGAGTTGGCTGATAGATTGCTCCAAGCTATTCTTTTTTTTTTTTTTTTTTTTG
>PVJS01064518.1:0-10208 GCA_004027185.1 Glis glis | reverse complement strand
AAAAAAAAAAAAAAAAAAGGGATGGGGGTGTAGCTCCATGATTCCCAGTACTACCTCCCCACACCCCTCACACACAAGTTTTGGATTTGGGAGCATTTTGTATTTCAGATTAGGGATGCTCAACTAGTAAATTTTATGCAAATATTCCAAAATCCAAAAAACTCTCAATGCTGAATCACTGCTAGTCTCAAGCATTTCAAATAAGGGATATTTAGCCTGTAGCATTTTAACATTCTTTTTTCATTAGAAAATACTCACTAATAGTGAATAGGTAGTTGCAACAAAACATGATGTACTGTAATAAGATGCAATATAATATAAATCACACATTCTCAGTATAAGTAAATTAACATTTCAGTCACTGGAATATCACTTGTTAAACATTTCCAGCTGTTTTGTACCTGCTGCAAAAACAGAAAGCTAGCAAAATAAGAAACCAAACAGTCAAAACAGATGGCAGAGAGCCAAATATTCAAAGCTCACAGGCTAGGACAGTATCTTTGGTCTCACTGTGAGTAATCTGTTCTTGTTTCAAAATATTTTTATATATTTTTACAAAGTATTGGTTGTACTTTATAGCACATACTTTTCTTCATAGGAGATGCAATCCCTTGTACCTTTATGATCTACTTCATAAAATTCTGCTTTGAATTCTTTCATGGTCCATTACTTCTGAGCACTTAAATTCTCTCTTGGTCCATTCCACATTGTCCAAAGCAACGAACACAAGCCACTGTCCATAGAATAAAATTCTAATAATTGCAATAAACATACACAATTACAATTACTATTTATATTTCTACTTCTTTCTTACTTGACAGCTTTTTGAAGGTTGAGGCCATGTTTTCTCTTTGAGTCCCTCACACTTTATATAGTGATTAATACATAGTATAATTTCAATTAATATTTGCTGAAGTAAACTGCATTAATAATAACATATTAGAGAAGAGGAGAGGTGGCAATAACAATTATAAAATGTGTCTGATAGCAAAGAAGGGAAACAAAAACCATGACAATCAGATACCAGAACTCAAAGATGATTATTGAGTGTAGGCAAAAATAATTATGGACTTCCCAGTAATACCTCATGGTATCATAGTACTAAAGCACATCAAAATAGTACTTTTTATAATGATCATCTGGGATTAAAATATTCTGTTAAAATATGTGGAAATGTGTAATGCTGAAGGAGAAAGCTTTAGGCATATGGAGAATTATAAGAATTCCCTGATGGTAAAAGAAAACTAGAACACTACTAAGCCATTATTGGCCATATATAACAAGTAATTGTGTTTCTAGTTTGTATAAGAACAAAGAGGAGAATGCTGACTCTTCTAGCACTCAAGGTTTATAGAAACATCTTAAAGAAAATAAATGTGCAAGGTATTGCCACATTTGATAATCTTGAAAAGAAATTGTCCTATTAATATATGACTCCCTTTAAACTACTTAGTGAGAAACATTTGGTTCATCTCAATACACTGTGCTGGTCCTTCTCTGTATTACATTAAATCTCATTTCATGTGGTGAATTTATTAAAAGAAACGACGGTTATATGGTTTAAATTTGGTTCCTTGATCTCATCTTTCTCACACAATAAAAGCTATTGTGATAGTTATATAAGAATGTTTCTTTGCAGATTTTATGGTTAAATATTACTCAATACATTCACCAAAACTCTGGTAAAGAGTGTACTTTCATTTTCAGTGAATAAAAGTAAGAGTGATTTATTTTCACAGCAGTGTGGTGACAGACAGGATGGTTTCTCCTAGGACTCCTGACTCTTGAGGCCAGTGCTCTCTATGAAACCTATCTGCAGACTTCTCTTTTGATCGCTTAAGCCCATAAAAGGTACTTCATGTTAGAATTATGCTTCTTCAAAGGCGGTAAAGATAAGTCTTCTCCGTAGGTGGTGCCTCCTGGTTATCACTAAAGCCATGAAGAGCACAGATTTTTGAAAAAAGAAAAATCTCAGTTATAATGGGTACCTGAATGTACTTGGTCAAATGGTTCTACTGTCTAGTAGTTATGACACATCCGCCTGTCTTTGTCCTTCAAAATCAGCTTAAGCACAACATTTCCTTCAAGAATCCTTCTCTTTTACTTCCCAGCTTGATTTAGATGCTCTTTTCTATTCCTGTTAAAAATCTATGCACACCTCTGGCTTAACTCCTACCAAGTCACACTGAATTGTTTTATTTTTCTTTTTTAGTGAGGTGGTAGAATAAGCTATTTTGAGGCAAGGGCCATTTTATTTGTCTTTGTATCTCTGGATCCTAGGAAAGAAACCAGCACATAATAGGTTTTCAATACATGTTTAATTAATAAGTAAATTACTGGAAACTGTAATTACTGAAAACTGAAAGCAGACTAGTATTTCTTTGGGGTGAGGGAAACAGATAGTTTAGGAAGGAGTAGCAGAAAACATGGTGATATTTAACTTCAGGATTTTTTTCAGGAACATTGGCAGTATCCCAAAAGTTAGCCCGGGTTAGGATAAATGTGGCCATCATGATCAACGCAACTGGAAATTAAAGAAGATATAGACAGAAAGTGTAGAACAGCCAAACAACTTAATGAATGTGAAACTTACAGCATTTCAAGTAATCAAAACTGACTTTAAAAGTATTTCATTGGCCCCTAACTTAGGCGCCAAGAGGAACAACAAGATAACAGATTTGGAGGTGATGGAGTACAGCAGACGTGAGGCAGTTTTTCCTGGGATCTGTGCACTGGCTTCGTGAGCAGACTGCGGGATGATTGTTTATAAAAGGCCCATCTTAAAGTGAGCTGCCGATGTCACTTTCAACAAGGAGGCAGGATGAAGTAAGGACACCTCCCCCCACACAACAATAACATACTTAGAGCAAACACGATGTCTAGGAAGAAGACTCTAAATGAGTAATTTGGGAGAACAACAGAGGCAAGAGCATCACAATGGCGCCTGGACAGTTTGAAGATCGGAAGCCCGGCATGGACCCCAGGAGCATGAGTCCAGAGTGCGGTTAATGTGTGTCCAGACGCCTCTACCCGACCCGCTGAGGCTGCAGCTTTCTGACCAAGAGAAGAGGAAACAGCTGAAGCACAGAAGAGCGACAACAGCCAGCCCAGAGACAGTCGACGTGCAGGACACGCTGCTATGCTGAACATACAAACTGTGCGGCACATGGGGATCCCCTCTCTCAGGTGTTTAATTAGAATTCATGTCATGAAATGCAATCTTAGACTTTTTTTCTGAAACTAATTCTTATAGTGCTATAAGAACCCCATACCTACTTTCATAAAGGTTACGAAAACACCATTTATTAACCACTTCTATGTACTTCATTTTGTTTCATTTTACACCATTTATTAATCAATTATATATACTTCATTTTATTTCATTTTCTGCTAAAATCTATGTGTTAGGTCCTTTCATCTGTTCTTTTGTTTAATTTTCACAATAACTCTAATGTGCACGTTAGGTTCTATTATCCTCATGATACATAATGAGAAATTGGGCCTCAGAAGGGCAGAGTTAACACTCATAACCCATGTGGCTAATAAGATGCAGAGAAGAAGCAGGTCAGATTGAAATCAGGTGAACTCCATAGCTTCCGTGTCCCATGTCCTTGCCGGCTCTGGTGGCACACGCCTGTAATCCCAGTACTTGGGAGACTGAGACAGGAGGATGGCAGGTTTGAGACCAGCCTCAGAAACTTAGTGAGGCCCTCGGCAGCATATACATATGACTGGAGATATAGCTCGGAGGTAGAATGCTACTGGGTTCAATCCTGAGTATCTCCACCCCTCCCCCTACTATAGGGTTTCAATCTCATTAAATGACAACTCTACCTTCCTAGTTATTCAGACCTTGGGATCATGCTTGATTCTTTCCTTTCTCTCAAAACTCATATATAATCGCTAGAAAAATCTGTCTTATCAATGCAGAATCCCTCCACTCCCTCTGCCCTCCATTGCTGCCATTATGGACGAAGTCATTACCACATCTATGGCAGGAGCCTCCTTGCTTCTGCCTTGTCCACTACAGGTGACCCACATCAAAGTATCCACTGTGCTCTTTTTATATTTTAGTTCAGATAGCACCACTTTTCTACTCAAACCTTTCTAACGCCTTCCCACTCACTCAAAAGCAAAGTCCTGACATTGGCTTGTAAAGGGGTAGTCCTGCCCAGCTTCTAGGTCTCCCCCTCTTGCTCACTGCCTCCTGCCACCTGCTGTTGCTTGGGTTTGGATTGGGGCTCCCACCTCAGGGCCTTTGCATTGCAACCCCCTCCGCCTGGAATGCTCTTCTCTGGCTGTGTGCATGGCTCGCTTCTTCATCCCTGCAGGTTTTTACTCACGTGCCACTTAAAGGATTTGCCCTTGACCACCATATATTACGAACCACTATGCAGATCATTATATCACAAGCCACTGACTCACAACTCACCCCGAGCCGTGTTGTGAGGCATGACTCTGTGAATCTGAAGTTCTTATTGGTGACGTGGCCTTGCTTGCACTCCCTGGTTAGTGAGGCCCACAGAAATTTGGGTTACATAGCAGGAGAAAACAACTGGATGGTACAACTCAGAATCAGAGCTAACACGGACTAAACTGCCTGCTTCAAAGTTTTCCTGGTATTTGTCCCACTTATCTGTGGTTGTCTGTGGCAACGCGCCAAAGTACAACACGTTCACTTGCTTTCTGCTCAGGTGCAGAGGGAAGCATGCTTGCAAGGGACCTGTCTTCCATTAATGGAGACTGTTTCTTTATTTAGGATTTAAACAAGCTGTGTCTTCTCAGATAGTTCAATGAAACATTTCATGTTTTGTGGGCAGTTTAGCTAGAATCTAATTGTTTTGTTTTCGAAAAGAAAAACTCCCTTTTTCCTCCATGAGGTAGTAGTTTGACTTGGTGTTATCAGACAAAGAAATTGAAGAGAATATATTTTGTGTGAGTAGGTTTATTTTAAAAAGTCATTTTTATTTTGATTGTCTAATATCAACTCTCATGCTACTAACCACGTTGCTGTCAATGCAAAAATGAAGCGATTCAATGTTCCTCTCATTTCAAGACAGCTTGAAAACTCCCTGCTGCCTTTTTCCAATTAGCTTTCTAGCTTTGCTGAGCCCAAGCTCTCTTTCTCAGTGTTTATTTATGTGTTGCAAAGAAATGTTCTCAGGTCCTTTCTTCAGGATCAAATTAAGGTAGGGCTTACTCTACTAAAAAGAAGAAAAAAAAAAAAGAAAAGGAAAGAAATAGAGAAAGAAGGAAGGAATAAAGAAAAAGTTAATATGAAATTCCCAAGAGGTTTTTAAATTACATTTATTTGACAAATGTGGTAAGTGTCCACGATGAGGCAGGCGCTGTTCTAGGTGCTGAATATTCAAAGTGAATAAAACAAACAATAATTGCTGCCTATTGTGGAAAGGATACAGGCAAACAAGTGGAAACATAATGTCTGTAGTATGTCAGATGGTGCTAGGGCATGGAGAACAGAAGAGCAGGGAAGGGGACTGGAGGCCAGTACCGGGGTTGGGAGGGATGGCTTTGCTGCTTTGGTCACTGATTGCCTCAATGAGAAGATGACATTTTAGCAAATACCTCAAAGAGATGAGGGAATTGGTTATTTAGATATTTGGGAAAAGAACAGGAGCTTTTTCGGTGGAGAAAAAGTAGGCAAAGAGGCAGGAACTGCTGGACTGTTCCCTAAACAGCAAGAAAGCCAGGGTGGCCAGAGCGGAATGAGGCAGGGGGAGAGTGGAAGGAGCTGAGATTGGACGCTGTGCAGAAGGGCTGGTGAGACGGGAGCCCAGATGATCAGAACCATGGGAGAAATGCTGCCTTTGATTGAGAGGGAGTTATGCAAGAGCTCTGAAGAGACCCAAGCCACAATCTTGCTTGGGTTTTATAAGGACCACTCTTGCTGTTTGTTGAGGACAGACTGTAAGGGACTGAGAGTGGAAGCAGGGATGCTGTCATTCATGGCTGACTACACAGTTGACTGTCATTATTCACAGTGGCAATGTTCCATAAATCACTGTGAACACTGAATTAACCAATACTAAACTATTGCCC
The DNA here is from genome assembly GCA_004027185.1 of Glis glis. Lineage (NCBI taxonomy): Eukaryota > Metazoa > Chordata > Mammalia > Rodentia > Gliridae > Glis > Glis glis. Next base: position 4,148 of record PVJS01064518.1, on the reverse strand, counting down.
CAAGGAGAGAGAGAGCATTTGGTTTCTGTGAGCCACAACGTTTTCATCAGCAGATCAATACATAAACTGGCTCCATGCATGTTTCTGCTTATGGCCACCTTACTTAATATACATTTTATTTTATTTTTTATTAAGGTACTTTTATTGGTGCATTATAGTCTCACATCATAATGTAAATCATGTTGAAATGGCATACATGCACTCAGCATTTGGTGCCCCCCACCTCCCCATTTCCCCTTAATATACATTTTAGATTTACCAACATTGAACTCATGGCCAATAGCACTATAATTCAAGCCCAAATGAGCTTATCTAACACATATTTTCTCCATAAGACACACCATAGCCTTCTTGCACTTAGAAATACAAGAAAGCACTACAACCTTATTGAGTACCATTTTGAATAGTTAAATCACTACACACACATGCACGCACACACACACACACACACACACACACACACACACATACACACACTTACAAAAATGCAAAAAGCATGGCATTGAGTAGGCTTTTAAAAAAAATTTTAATGGGCAAGACTATGGAACAGTACCCAGGGATGATGCATATTTGGGCGATAAAACTATTGAGAAATAGAAGGAAGTGATTGTTTTTTCTTTTATGGTTTGCATAAACCATATATTTTTTTAACTTTTATTGGTGCACTATAGTCTCACATCATAATGTAGTTAGTTCATAGTGATAGTGACATACATGCACATAGCATTTGATGGGCTTTTCCCTGGCTCCCTCCCCACCCCCCCTTACCCATACAGGATAGTGAGATTGCCATTGGTATTCTTATATATGTACATAATGTCAATGGAAGTGATTCCTTCATTGATCCCCCTTCTCCCACCCTCCACCTCCCCCTAGACCACCTCCCTGGCTCCACTGGAGTTTCTCCTTCATTATCTGAAGTCCCTCTGGTATCCTGACTCCTCCCTAGCCTCAGCATATAAGAGAAAACATATGCCCCTTCACTTTCTGTGACATAATGTTTTCTAGGTCCATCCATTTTCCTGCAAATGACATAATTTTGTTCTTTATTGCTGAGTAGAATTCCATTGTGTGGACATCCCATAATTTTGTAATCCATTCATCTGTTGATAGACACCTAGGTTGGTTCCATAATTTGGCTATTGTGAATTGTGCTGCTATAAACATGGATATGCATGTATCACTAAAATATTCTGATTTCAGTTCCTTTGGAAAGATACCCAGGAGTGGTATAGCTGGATCATATGGTGGATCCATTCCCAGTTTTCTGAGGAATCTCCACACTGATCTCTATAGTGGCTGAACTGATTTGCAATCCCACTAATACTGTACAGGAGCAGCCTTTTAGAAGGGTATTTGTTTACTGTATGAGAGTGGAAACAAGATGGTAGAGTGTCCCTGCTATCGTTTGGATCTTGAGTGTCCCCCAAAGACTCATGTATTGGATGCTTGGTGCCCAGCATGGCACTATTGGGAGGTGGTGGCAACTTTAAGAGGTATAGTGACAGGTCTTTAGGTCATTGGGAGTACGCTCTTGAAGGGGACTGTGGGACCCGGTCTCTTCTCTTTTTTGGTTCCTGGCCATACTGCGAGCAGTTTTGCTCCCTGTATGGTTCGGGTTTAGAATGTCCTCAACCCCCAGCCCTCACGGAAACAAGGTAGCAATGTTGGAAGCGGGGGTTGGTTGCTAAAGAGGGGTCCCTGGGGCTGTGATCTTGGGGATTATATATATTGTTCTGCTCCCCCTGCTCACTCTCTTGCTTCCAGCCTTTTTGATGTTAGAGCAGAGCCCTGCTCTCTCCCTCTCTCTGTTTCCCACCACCATGCTCTGAGCTTTACAGACCGGGCCTCACATGGACTGAACCTCTTAAATGTCCAGAAACTGTGGGCAAATAGATTTACCTTCCTTTAAGTTGGTGGTCAGGCTTACCGGGTCACAGGAGTGAGAATATTGATGGTAACACTTCCCTTGGCACTCTCACCATGATATGTTGCTACAAGCCCAAAGCAATGGGCAAACCAATCAGGCATTGGAATCTCTACAACTGGGAGCCAAAATAAGCCCTTTCTATTTCTAAGTTGATCATCTCAAGTATTTGTTATAGTAACCTGAAGCTGACTAACACAGTCACCTTCTTTGGCCTCAGCAGGGAACTCGAGCATTAGGTACCTCAAGTTTTCACCACAATATGCACACCTGCAAATGACTGTGACACTGACATAAGCATTGATTTCAGGGTTACAGGTAATTTTTAGAAAGTACACAAATTCTCAAATTGTGAATAATGAGGATTGATTATTGTATTTTGTTGGTGAGCAATTCTCCAATCCATTTCTGCATGAGTTGTGACAGCTTTTGTCTGGGACTCTGCAAGGCTGTTTGCAGACCTGGGAGAGGGAAGTATTACTTCTCTTCAGATCACAGGGTAGGTTTTTTTTTTTTTTCTCTTACTGGCTAATAGATATGATGTGTCCCTCTGGACAAGATTTGGACAGGAGTTTGTAGCAGTCTTTGTGTGGATTGGGGGTTTCTTTTTTGTGAGCAGGATCCACCTGGGCCTGCCTCTGCATTTCCACCATCAGATTTGTGGACAAGGGGAACTGGAAAAGCCATGAGGCCCCTGCAGTCTGTTGCACTCTGAGGAATAAAATCCTTCATTTCCGACCCAGGAGTCCCATGTCTTCTGCCAGCATCTATGAAACTGTGGCAGGCTAAGTTGGTAGCTTGCAAGTAGGATAAAATCCCGGGCCATACACAATTCTTGACATATCTATAATGTTAAAATTTCATTCTTAACATATTTTTAAAAAATTTTGCTGACAAGTTAGGGGGCAGATGCATGGCTACCGAGCCCATTTAAAATAAGGAAATAAGTTATTTTGTTATTACAATCATTTTTAATGCACAATATCCCTTTGAATTAAATAATATTTTTCTTTTTCCTCTGTATGAAATTATAGAATGTTCTTTTATCTGACTTCTAGAACCATCTTAGAGTTTAAAACTTCTTTAGGTGGCTACACGTATCTACTGGCAAGTCAAAATAATGCTATTTAAGTGTGGTTTTACTTAAAGAAAGAAAAAGTATAATTTGAGAAATAACTGCAATTTCACAGGTATAAGAGCTATTGTGACTGAGATTGCATTTTGAATTGACACTAAAACACCGGGCAACTGTAGCTAAAAATACAGGATTCTCCTGCTTTTCACATGAGAGTACTTTGTTAGAAATTATTAATACAGATAATGTTCTTAAATTCAATCTAATTATTTGAGTCTTTTTTCTTTTTAAGGAGGTCTTTAGAAAGACCTCCAACCCTGGAACAGAAAAAAAGAATCCCTGATAGTGCTTTATTTTTGAACTATTATTGTAACAATGCTGGTATTCATGCACAATAAGTCATGTGAGAGGTATTTTTCTTAAGTAAATCAGAGATTCTATTACAAAAAGAGGCCATTAGAAACTTAATTTAAAATGATATACTACAAAAGGGCCAGATCTCATATCTTGATAAGGTTTTCAATTTGAGAACTAGCATCTTACATCTCCAGCACTAAGCCCTCTTAAGAATAGTCTAATTTAAAATTTAAAAGAGGCTGAGAAGGGAATGAAAATTCCTGCTGATGACTCAGCTGAGTTTGGGTCTGCACTCTGCCGGCTAAATCTTCATTATATCTCTTCTTCCTGATGTCTTATTCTTGTCTGTCAATCATCTAGTGCAGAGAAATTATGGCAAAAGGCAAAATCTAAAAAGTCTAAAAAAGGTAATGAAACTTCTCATTCATCACCTCTTTTTAAGACATGACATCTATCAAATTAAAATTTTCTCTTTTAATTTCAGAATTTTATATTTGTCAAATTGTGTTTTGATATATATATATTATTAAATAGCATATGATGATAATATCCAAAAAATGTATAGAAAAGATTATTAGCAATTGTGAATGAATATGTAATCAGTATTTCTCATTCTATGCCCACAGGGAGGAAGGTGTGATGACCACTTTAGAAAGAAGCAGAATTTGCCAGGCGTGGTGGCGCATGCTTGTAATCCCAGTACTTTGGGAGGCGGAGACCGGAGGATCCCGGTTCGCGGCCAGCCTCAGCTCTCTTTCTCTCTCTCTCTCTCTCTCTCTCTCTGTCTCT
>PVJS01064517.1:0-10209 GCA_004027185.1 Glis glis | reverse complement strand
TGAACCACATGATTTGCCACTGTTGTAATAGGTCTCTGATATTCAGGGCCTATTGAAAAAGCAACGTAAAACTTCCAAGGCACCATCAAACAACAACCTGCTAGGGTTAAATAGAACTTAATGAAAGTTTGTAAACTATAGTTAAACTTTAATAATCTGAATTTAATTTTGAATAACAAAATGTAACCATTATTTACCTAATTTTATGATTCAACAATTTATTATGGGCAGGTATTACATATGAGATTTGGAAAGAGAAATAGCGGTATAAACACAGAAATATGCTTCTGTGTTAAGTTATTTTCTCATTCTCACAAACAGTAATTGGTTATTTTAGAAGATTGATAGACTGGAATGCTTCTGATATTTTATAATGAAGTAAAACAGGTATCTTATTATCTATAACCACCACCATGGGTTTGGAAAATGCCATGGTATTCATTTATAAGGGAAATAACATTAAAGGTCCTCAGGTAAGTTACACATGTGGTATTATATTCGTGCTCTAAGAATGCAAGCTGGGAATTGGTATTTAGAGTGATATTTGTGCTGGACTTTCTTCCCCTACTGTTCTGATTTTAGACTATGATGATAGCATGGTGCAGTCTTTGACCAATATCTATCATGCTTATTTTATAACTTAGAAAACATAATGTTATATATGTTGTGTACCTTTTTGAACAACTGAAAAGAGAAAATGCTGAAGTTGATAGTATGGAAAATACATGTGACTGTCTACTAGATAGCATATATTCTGTTTGTCACTAGAGTTGTTGGGATGAACTGTGTTTCTGCTTTTCAGAGGCTTTCTGTGTAACATGAAACATACACATTCAAGACAACTACAGGTAGAGAAATTGATTACATGGGTTTAAGTTGGGGGGAAGAAAGTTCACACTAGAGCTACATGTTTGGGACTTAGCTTACTGATTGCATTCAAACCATGAAAGCAATAATAAAAACAGCATGGTATTGACACAAAAACAGACCATGGAGGAGAATAGAAGATTAAGAAGGAAAGCCTCATATTTATACCAGCTTGGTTTTTGATAAAGGTTTCAAAAAGAGACGCTGGAGAAAAGACAGCCTTTTCAATTAATGGTGTTGGAAAACTGAATATCCATCTTTAGAAGAATGGAATTAAACCCCCACCTCTCACCCTGCACAACTGTCAACCCGAGATGGATCAAAGAGAGAGAAATTAGACCAGAAACTTTGCAACTACTAGAAGTGGGCACAGGACCAATGCCACAACAATATGTAGACTGTCTAGAAACTTCCTCAATGAGACCCTGAAAGCTCAGGAAATTTTTAAAAAATGTAATAAATGGGTCACATTAAAATAAAAAGTTTCTCTGTAGTAAAGGGAATCAATAAGGCTCCAAACAGAGAAGATCTGTTCCAGATACCCCTCTGATAGAGAACTAATCTCTAGAATATACAAGAGCTTAAAAAACTTAATACTAAAAAATACCCAAATCAATACATGGGAAATTTCACTCAATAGACATTTCTCAAAAGAAGAATTACTAATGACCAATAAATATGAGGGAAAATGCTCAACATCATTATCAGTCAGGCAAGTGCAAATCAAAATTACACTGAGAGTCCATCTAACCCCAGTTAGATTGGCAATCATCAAGAAATCATGAATAATAAATACTGCCATGGATGTGTGGAAATAGGAGCTGTTATGCACTATTGGTTTTTAAAAACTTAATTAATGTGATCAAGATGGTATTTAAAACATAGTTGAAGGAAATATTTAGTAAGTAGAATGACCAGCTATAAGGAGTAGCTTTATATATTTCAGTTATAATGAGCCAGTTTTCTGTCTTGAGGATTAAAATAGTTAAGCCGTTGTTAAGGGAAAAATCAAACTGAAATGAATTAATAGAGAAAATATTTGTGGTCTCTATAAAAAATAGATTTTACTTTGGTAGTGAACAGAAGGTTTCACTACCAATCATGCTATCATGAATGCGGAAGGACAAAGGGGAAGGGAAGCAGGTATATAGAGGTAAATACAACAAGTGATGTGTGCATGTATGCTTCTGTCACTTTGAAACTCATTATGACATATAATTACACTCTATCAATGAAAGTATAAAATAAAAAAAAACCCTAAAAACTCAAAAACTAAATCGGGCTGGGGATGTAGCTCAGTGGTTGAACACCCCTTGCTTCAATCCATAGTACCAGAAAAGAACATAAAAATAGAAGAAAATATGCAATTCAGAAAAAGAAGAAGATAGAGAATCAAGGGAAATTTAAAAATGAAATGAAAATGAGATAAGTAAATAGAAAAGATAAGATGAAGAAGTCTAACTTCTACACAGTGTTCATTTCACCGATTAGCAAGTTTGCTGTCAATGCAGAAAGGGCAATGAAAAGATAAAGGAAAATGTGTACCGATGAGACTAGAGTAACTTTGATAAAATTACTTTAGCATGAGCCACAATATATCAATACATACATTTGTAGAGAAAACTTGGATTGTTTCCCTACACTCAATTTCACATTTAAATTAAATGTAATGCCAATTCATAAGACAGTGCATATCAGATATATAGTTGAGGAAATAAAAAAGCTCTGGCAATTCCCAAAAGATGCATACCTTCTCCATATTCCATCTCATTTATTTTTTGCATTGATTGCAGAGGTCAGCTAAGAGGAACGGAGACCCTTATATTACCTCTAAATCCTAACATGGGATCATCATGTCATTATATTTTGTTTAATGAAAAATTATTAGTATATAACACACATTTTAATAAACAATGTTCAATCGACTTTAGCAGGTAAAAATTTTAACTAAGGCTGGAGTACTTAATGCTGAAATTCCACATTAATTTTTTTAAATTATAATGGTTATGAGACCGTATTATGGAATCTGAAAATAATGCTCCAAATCTGTCTTTAAAAATACTATGAATAAACTTCACAAGGTGATTTTATAAGTGATTATTGTGGATACCAATTAAGCGGGAAACACAACTATCAAATGTCAATCCTTCTGTTATCTATTTGTGTGAAGAGGAGAACAGGAAATGTCTGATGGAGTACACCAAACCCAGAAATCATAGAAATGATAAAAATATTTTATAGAACACCATGTACTCAAGCTGGCAGGACTGTAGCACAAAATATCACCTAACATCTTACCAAAATTGTATCTGAATACTAATAAACAGTGGTAACTGCTCTGACAAAATTGTAGTCATGATTTCCTTCTGAATGAGTTTCTTTTAGATGATTAATTACAATACACTTATTTATTCCACTGACTTTAGAGTATTTTATATCATAAGATGCATGAAAACATTTGCCAAAATTCAATAATTTTGGATGTATTGTGTGATAAAATGGTTCTCATAGTTAAATTGAAGTAACCCTAGCAGTTTAAATACTATATAACTTGCACGTTGTGTCCTTATGATTGGAATTTTAATTTCCTTCCTTCGAGACTTTAGGGGCCCTTTTTCTTCAGTGGAAGTCATATGCTTATGTGATTTCATCAGACAACAGAAATTTTTTTGTGTGTCGAACTGCACTTTCTTGCTACAGTCAATGTTCTCAGAATAAAAAATCTGAAAATTATTTGCAACTTTGATAAGTTATATATTCTAGTTCATAGATCTAAGTGGGGCACATGGGACCATGTGAATTGGTACCATGCAAATCCACATGCCCCTTTCCATACATACTCAACCAGAACATGGGAGTGAACCAAGAACTTTCTTTTTAAACAATATCTCCAGACGATTCTCTGAGTATTGTAAAGTTGCAGATACCACATAATATATGCTTTAATGCATGATATGCTATTTGATCTGATGTTCTATATAATCCAATGGTTTTATTTTCTGTCAAGTGTTTAAGAAAGTAATTAGTAAATGAATATTCTATACTATGTTATAGGAGTCTCATTAAAAAGTAAGGATATTCTATGGGTAATTAAAGTTGCTCTATGGGCAACAAGTAGTATTTTACACAGTAAGTAATGCACAGTAATTAATATTTTATTCCTTTTATGTAAATATAAGATGAACATTTGCCTGTAGATTTCTGTTTCCTTACTAGAGAAGTAGTGAAACAGTGTTTAAGAATTTCAAGCACTGAATGGTTAAGCCTGTGGGATTACTTCAATCCTGACATTCAGTGGCTATATTGCAGTTTTTGTAAGTGTATATTGAATGAAGCAATAATGTTCTGGATTAAAATGAATTGAAATGAGGAATGAATCATTAGTATAAAAAGTTATGGAAATATTAAGGGCTAAGAGCTTTATATAAGGCCGAAACATTAGTATCTTTACTTCAAACTTTTCCTCCCTTATAAAACTGAGTCAAATACTTTCCTTAATAGTGACCATAATAATTCAAATTCTAAACTTCTTCTAGGGTGCTTTAATAATTTGTACACTCATTTTCTGACACCTATTTTCTTTTTTTTCTTGCATTCGTCATGTATGCTGGTCTCCTTGAAGATTCTCCAAATGCAGCAAACAAGCTACACAAGGTGTGTGCTCTTCCTCTTCTTCTGCATGAAATTTTCATTCTTCTCTTCTAAATCTATATACTTTTACAATGCCACTATACCAGAGAGGTTTTTCTTGACCATCGCATCTAAAATGGTCTCTCTGCCCTTGACTTTCACTTTATTCGTGGAAAAAATCATCACTTCTTGAGATATTATGCATTATTTATTTAATTCTGTCTACATCTCCCTACTGTGATGTAAACTTCATGTCAGCAGGAGTTTTGTGTCTTATTCCTTCCTGTGTCTGCAGCAGTCAGCATGGTGCCTGAGAGTTAGTCTCATTCATTAAACAGTCATGAGTGAAAGTCATGGCTGAGATCAGAAGGGAGACATTGTGTGAAAATGCCTGCTCACTGCTGTGATGGGGCTTTAGGTTCTTATTGCCTATTGGGACTGACCCAGGAAATATGAGAACCCTGGAGCTTAATATATGCCCTGTGGCAAATTTTAAAATACAAAAAAATCAAATGTTGGAATAAAAAGGTAAATAGTGTAATTTGAAGATGGGGACCATATATTTGGAGGATGATGCTCCAAATATTCCTAGGTATAATTTTGTGTCAAGTGTTCAAGGAAGTAATTATTAGGTGAATCTTCTATACTCCGTATTAGGAGCTTTGTTGAAAATTAAGGTTATTCTATAGGTAATTAAGCTTCTTCTATGGAAATATGCAACGAAATACTTTAAAAATAACTAATATGGAATGAGTAACATTTTGTCATTTCTAATGTAAACATAAAATGAACAATTGTCATTTGATTTCTGATTTCTTACTGGAAAAGTAGGGAAAAAATTGTTAAGGATTTCTAGGATTGAAAGGTTAAGCCCATAGCATTAGTTAAATCCTGACATTCAGTGGAGAAGTTGCATATTTTGTGTAATGAATGAATTATAAATATAAAATAAAATAGTAGTAATCATTAATGAAATCAGTTGAATAGTTTGAAATTGAAATTGTCCAATCATATATTAATTAGAAAGGCAAGTATTATGAAGCTCAGAGAACAGATTAAGTTATGGTCTTTCCTTATTCCATATTGTATTTTTATCATTCTAAACACACACGAAGGAAGTATATGACAAAAAGGATGAGAAAACACCCGTGGTAGCTGTTTGTTGGACTCAGACCTGGACACAAAACAGAAAATAACAGATCATCTCTGGTGGTCTTAAAACTTAAAGGTTACAAAGATATTCATACTCTGGATTGGTACAGAGTGCGTAACTATAGATATTTTCGGAGAAAATAATCTGGTGTCTAACATAGAATTTAATTCATGGAAGACAATATAATAATAGGTTAACAAATACCTGAACAAATTTAAATTATCATTCTGTTTCTGCAATATGAATATTTTTGTTTGTTTGTTTGTTCTGTTTTTGCAGTACAAGGGGTGATCCCAGGGGCATTCTACCTCCGCGCTACACCCCCGGCCCTATTTTTTATACTTTATTTTGAAACCGGGTCTCACGAAGTTGCAGAGACCTCACTAAGTAGCTGAGGCTGGCCACGAACCCTGATCCTCCGATCTCTGCCTCCCAAGTAAGGGATTACAAGCGTGCACCACCATGCCCGCCATGAATATTTTTATAGTTACCTCTAACCCATTTTCATTCAGCACTTAAATATAGCCTGGGCACTTAATTCATATTTGTCTCCAAAATAATATTTCTGATGAATCCTTCTTTGATAAACATCTTCAGCTACTAACTATGCCTCTAGGATTATAATCTGATTCTTTTGCTTCATTAATGATAAGCTGGAGTCCAAATGGAATAAAATCTCAAAGTACATTGAAAAACAGTTGACATTCTATGGAGTATTTTACCATTGCATTCTGGACATTCCTTTTATCTTCAGAAATATTACTATGTTTTCTATCAAAATATTTAATCTTCCATGGAATTAAATTAAATTGAAGAGTATAAAGGCAAAATCTTGGGTAGACAATACACTAAATCTGTACTTTTTGTTTAGAGCATCATTAAATGAGTGAATGGAAGGTTTTTTGTATAATTAATTTACAATACTCAAATACCTCTTCACTTCAGTTCATGTTTCTTAATTGTTGGAAATGGAAAAAAAAATTCACCACCATTGGTGGTAGATAAAAATTAAAAGCAAATTTTGGATTTTGTGTTTTGAAATTTTATCAGTTGCTCAAAAATATTTATCCAAATATTTATTGTTTTCAGTGGCTTCAATATTTGATCGGATGACTGAGTCTACCTTTTGTGCCTTGTTTTTTTATTTTTAAAATTTTTTCCTCTTCTGTCTTTTGTAACAAAATGTGATAAATGGTGGTTTCACAAGCCATTTCTCTAAATTATCCATATAATTATGGGTTGTTTGAAGTACTATTACAATTTGTGACAAGTTTCCCAGTAAGTAGATACAAATAGCATGTGAGGAAGAAATAGTGGGAGAAATAGAATGAGAAAGAAGAAGATAAAGAAAACAAAAGAAAAAAGAGGAAGAAAAATTTTGTTAGTGACTAAATGAAAATACAAGCTAGGCAGTCAACATTTGTTAGATCTACAGCAATTTTTTTTTTTTTTTTGCGGTACCTCAGACTGAACCCAGGGGAGATCTACATCCGCGCTACACCCCCGGGCCCTATTTTTTATACTTGATTTTGAAACCAGGTCTCACGAGGTTGCGGAGGGCCTCACTAACTAGAGAGAGAGAGAGAGAGACGGGGGGAGAGAGAGAGACAGAGAGAGAGAGAGATCTGAGGCTGGCCGTGAACCCGAATCCTCCGGTCTCCGCCTCCCAAAGTACTGGGATTACAAGCGTGTGCCACCACGCCCGGCTGATCTACAGCAATTTTAAAGCTGTAAAACAGCAGCTTTATGTTAGTATAGGAGTGCACCTAACTAGAGCAGAGAGACTGTGCATGAGGTGACTTCAAAATTTTTCTTTGACATACTGGAAGACTTGGGTTACATTTTAATAGACTTTTTTGTCCCTCGCATACCTACCATCATAGGGCCAAGAGGATTTTACTTCAAATATCATTATATATATATATAGGTCTTAGTTCCATAAGATCTGGAACTCTTTTACAGTGTTTTATTTTCATACAAAATGAATAATATTTGGGTGCCTGAGAATGTTTGAAGATTTTTCTGTGCCCTTATTGAACTGCCATGGCATAATTCAAAGAATATAAGCATATAAAACATTAAAAGTTATAAAGTCACATTCAGATAACTTCAATCATAGGCCTGAACACAGGGAATAAGACAGAATCTTTGGACAGTTATGAGAACATGTTCTTCACAATTTCCTGATGTACTTACAATCATGGAAACCATGAGAGCCATGATAAAGGAAAGACAAAGAGCTTCATATTTGTCTGAGTCCGGTGAAAGTATATGTGAAAATCAGTAACATTCTCACCTCCCTCATTCATGCAGAAAACACTGATTGATCTGTGATTCAAACACCTGAGAATGCGTCAGAGATTCAAAGACAACTAAAAAACACTACTTGACATCTGGGAAAAGAAAATTGAAAATCATTGTAACATTTTGATAAATATATAGACTGGTGCATTGTTACTCAGAGTGTGGCACAATAAACCATCAGAATCAGAACAAGCTGGGAGATGACTGAAATACAAAGTCTTAGAAAACCCCTTTTCTAAACTTGATGAATCAGATTCCTGGGGTCGCAACTGAACACTATATCTAGGTGTTTGTGAACTACAAAGTTGGAGAAAATATCTAATTTTTGCCTTATTTGTCTTTAGATTACATTCCATAAGAAGAATTTATGGTTTATCTTTACATAAGGGGTTTTAAAGAAGTGTTTGTAGATAAGACTGTGAAATTACGGTTTATGTTTGAGTAGTATACTATAAAATACAAGAGTATTCTTAAATAATTTGTAACAAATTGGATTAAAATTTCTTTTCTTTCTTTTTCTTTTCTGCTATGTGGTCTAATCATCAGAGACTCAGTTCTTCTGATATCAAAGCCAATACAATGTCTAGAATATTCTGAATGGATAAAAAGAGCTCAGTTCTATTGACATGTCTGATTTTTAAGAATAAACTCTGTTTCAGTTATTTTGAAATTACCAAGTCATTGATTTCCTCCTTTCATTCCTTATCTCCTTGTTTAGTTTTCTTCCCTCAATTATTTCATTAATTTTTAACCAGCATCATCAGCCACAGTTGTAATACCTCTCTTTCATTCAAGCCTTAGGAACGAGCAAGCTAATACTCCAAAAGCACCACCTAACAGCACCCTACTAGGATTAGATAGAGTTTAATGAAAGTTTGAAAACTACAATAAACTTAAATTGTCTGAATCTAGGTTCAAATACCAAAATGTAACCTTCATTTACTTCAGTTTTTACTTCTTCGAGTTAGGGTGGGTAAGTATGACTTAGGAGAGTTGGAAACCAAAACAGTGGTATAACACAGAAAGAAGCTCTTGTGTTAGTTATTGTCTCATTCTCAGGAATAGTATGAAGTTATTTTAAGAGACTGATGGACCAGAAAGTGTCTGATATTTTATGATTAAGTAAAACAGATATATTATTATCTACAACCAACACCATGGTCTTTGAAAATATCATGGTGTTCAAATACAAGGGAAGTCACTTTAAAGGTCCACAGGGATATTCCAGGTGTGGTATGACATTAGTTATTTAACAATTCAAGCCAAGAATGGAGATTTATGGAGATTTAGAGTCATACTTGTGGTGAACTTTCTCCTCCTGTCCTACTGTATTTATACTATAATTACAGGACGTTGCGGTCTTTGACAAATATCCATCATGCTTATTTCTTAAGTTAAAAAAGCTAATGTTATGTATCTATTTGAATTATTGGATAGAAAATCTGCTGCAGTTGACAGTATGGAAACACAAGTGACTGTCTACCAGATAGCATAGATCATGTTTGGCCCTGCAGTTGTAGAGATGGGCTGTGTTCATGCTTTTCAGAAGCTTACTGTGAAATGAATGAAACAAAGTTAAAGCAACTACAGGTATTGAAAATGCTTACATGAGTTTAAACTGGGAAGAGAATGTTCAATCTAGAGCAACATATTTGGGAATTAGTTTATAGGTTGCATTCAAAACTATGAATGAGATAGTAACAAAACAGCAGAGCATTGGCAACAAAACAGACACATAGAGTAATGGAACAGAATAGAACACTCAGAAACAAATCCTCATATGTATAACCACTTGATTTTTGATAAAGGGGCCAAAACCATATGCTGTAGAAAGTCAGCCTTTTCCACAAATGCTGCTGAGGGAAATGGTTATCCATATGTAGAGGAATGAAATTAACCCCCAACCTCTCACCCTATTGCAAGAGTCACCTCCTGATGGATCAAAACCCTAGAAATTGGACCAGAAACTTTTCAATTACTAGAAGAGAGCACAGGACTAACACTCCAACATATAGCTACTGGTAAAAACTTCCTCAATAAGACCCAAAAGCTCAGAAAATTAAAGTGAGAATTAATAAATGGGATGATATAAAATTAAAAAGGTTCTGTGCAGGAAGGGAAACAAACAAGAATCTAAAGAGTGAGCCTAGAGAATGGGAGATCTTTGCCAGTTAACCCTCTTATAGAGGACTAATATCTAGAATATTCTAAGAGCTTTAAAATGTAACACTAAAACAAACAACACAATAAAAATG
>PVJS01064516.1:0-10209 GCA_004027185.1 Glis glis | reverse complement strand
GTTTTTTTTTTTTTTTTTTTTTTTTGCGGTACTGGGATTGAACCCAGGGGCATTCTACCTCCGAGCTACACCCCAGACCTATTTTTTTATTCTTTATTTTGAAACTGGGTCTCACTAAGTTGTGGAGGGCCTCACTAAGTAGCTGAGGCTGGCCGCAAACCTGGATCCTCTGGTCTCAGCCTTCCAAGTACTGGGATTACAAGCATGTGCCACCACGCTCAGCTTTATTTTTTTATTTTGAAACAGGGTCTCGCCTCGGACCCATGATCCTCCTGTCTTAACCTCCCAAGTCCTGGGATTACAGGCGCGCACCCCCATCCAGCTTCAAATCTACAATGTTAGGAGCCAGCCAGAGGGGAAGAGGCAAATCAATGAAGGAAGACCCGACTTTTTGAAATATCTTTATTCTTTACGAAGGATGTGGGACCGCACTGCCAGTTGGGCCTTGGTTCTAGTTGTTTGCAATGATCTGGAAAAGGCCGGGGTGGGGGAGACAAAATAGCCTAGTTAGGAGCATCGGTTCTGGACTCAACTCCCAGCCCTGCCACTCATTAGCTGTGTGACCCTGGAAGAGTGACTTGACCTCTCTGAATCTTAGTTTTCTCATTTCTGTAATAGGAGTACTAATAGTACTTACCTCATGAGGGGCCTTGCTTAAACTATTTTATCTTATTATGGTACTGGGGATTGAACCCAGGGGCATTCTACCTCTGAGCTATACCCCCAGCCCTTTTTATTTTTATTTTGAAACAGAGTCTTGCTAGGTTGACGAATCTCATTACTTGCCAAGGCTATCCTTGGACCTGTGATCTTCCTGTCTCAGCCTCCTAAATACTGGGATTACAAGCGTGAACTACCATGCCTGGCTTGTTTTTATTTTTGAAAAAGGGTCTCACTAAGTTGCTGAGGCTGTCCTCGAACCCACGATCCTCCTGTCTCAGCCTCCCAAGTGCCAGGATTGTAGGCATGCGCCACCATGCCCGGCAATTAAACTATTAATTAAGGTTCTCACTGCAGAGCCTGGCACAAGATTAAGTGGTCTATTACTGTTGCCGTGGACGACGTTAATCCTCTTTGCCCTCCTGTCCCACATGTGGTCTGCACTCTCACTGGGACCTGAGCCCCCCTCACCTCGCCCTTTATCATTATTGTCCATTTTCTCATCTGCCCCCCGCCCCAGGCGGCCCTTTGCCTGCCATATCTGTGTCCTCTGTGACAAGAAGGGACCTGGCCAGAGGGGACACTTCACAATCGCAGGATGAGTTAAGGAGGTGCAGCCATGGTTCAAAGCTCCACCCAGAAACCAGCGTTCTCAGCCCCACCCCAGCAGAGAACATCTCTGGCGCCCTCTGGAGTACCCTCAGGTCCTCTCAGGCCCTCCCGGGCTCCGAGGTTCCCGTCCTCACCTCCTCGATCCAGTCATTGAAGGCCGAGATGCGAGTGAACACTGTGGGCTTCTTGATAGTGTTGCAGCCCAGGGAAGAAACAAAGCTCGTCACGCCATGGACCTGCCAGGAGCCATCGTCAGCCGGGCAGTTGAGGGGTCCTCCAGAGTCGCCCTGGAACAGCAGGGAGGGGGCTGAGTCTGAGGTTTGAGGAATTGTGTGTGTGTGTGTGTGTGTGTGTGTGTGTGTGTGTGTGTGGTGTTCTGGCGATTGAACCCAAGAGCATTCTACCTCTGAACTACACCCCCAGCCCTATTTTATTCTTTTTTTTTTAAACAGGGTCTCACCCAGCCCTATTTTATTTTTTTATTTTGAAACAGGGTCTCACCCAGACCTATTTTATTTTTTATTTTGAAACAGGTTCTCAGTTTCTGAGGCTCTTACTAGTTGCTAAAACTGGCCTCGAACCTGAGATCCTCCTGTCTCAGCCTCCCAAGTACTGGGATTACAGACATGGGCCATGGCACCTGGCCGAGGATATTTTTAATGCTTAATTATAACTTCAGGACCACAGAGCAGATGGGACTTTAGAGATCACTGTGCCAGTACCACTTGCTGTGCTAATGGGGACGGGGACTGGAGGGCGTTGTCTTGGCCAGGTCATGTCATCGTGTGAGCTGGGACTGGAGCCCAGGGTTCCAGACTCCCAGGCCTGGGCTCAGCCTGCCTCCACCGACCTCTTCCACATCCTGTCTGGCCTGGGAACTGAAATAGGCAAGCGGGAAAGAACCTCCTCTGCAGCAGGCAGGTGGCAGAGGGGGCTTAGAGCCCTGCACACCCCACAGCCCATGGGACAGGCGAGGGCTGACTCACATTGCAGCCGGAGCTGGCATCCCCGCCGGCGCACACCATGGTAGTCTTCACGGAGGAGCCCCACCAGTCCCACTTAGAGCAGTGAGCATAGTCCACCACGGGCAGCAGCGCCTCCTGCAGCTTGTCCGGGAGAGGCCCATCGGCTGTGGGGATGGAGAGCACTGAGCAGGGCCCTGGGGTGCAGGGCTAGGAGCCCCGGGGTGGGGGGCATGCAGGGCACACAGCTCTTCTGGCCTGAGGACTATACGATACAGCCTGCATGCTTTGTGCACCATTACACCCCCAGCACCTGGCACGCAGCGGACACCCCAAAATGGTCCACTGGACACATTCACATTTCTGAGGATGGGGGAGGCTGCAGCTGGAGGGAATGGGGGAAAGTGCAAGGACCAGTCCTGGTGTGACCTCCCACCCCCACCCCTGTCCTTCTGCCACCGCCCTGTGACTGGCTGGTCGCAGTTCCCACATACTGTAGAGCCGGCCCCAGCCGGTGATGTAGCAGGGCGCCTCGTTGGGTAGGATTTCCCCGGCGGGAGGGAGGGAGGCGAGCTGGACAGCGTCTCCCAGCTGGGCGCTGCGGGACAGCTTGACCAGGGCGAGGTCATTCCTGGGGAACAGGGAAGGGTCACGCAGAGCCTGGGCCCCCAGCCGGACCAGCTCCCACCTCCTGGCCTCTGTTCAGTGTTTTCGGCTCTGGGGGCCCCACCACTTCTTTAGTTGACCTCCAGTCCCTCCTTAAGGCCAAGCAGCATTTGTCTGTGTGTGGCAGGGGGTGCTGGGGATCAAACCCAGGGCCTCTCCCACTGAACTACGTTTCCAGCCCTTTTTTATTTTTTCTTTTGAGACAGGGTCTCCCTAAGTTGCCCAGGCTGGCCTCAGACTTGTTATCCTTCTGCCTCAGCCTCCCAAGAAGCTGGGATTATGGGCACCATTGCACCCAGCAAGGCCAGGCAGCTTTGGGAAGGACTGTTGAGTAGAGGATGTGGGACTGGTTCCAGAGGAGTCCTAGGTTCTGGGGAGTCCCAACCCCTCCCTAGGCCCTGCTGTCCCCTCTGTAGGGAAAAGTTTGGTGTCGGTGGTCCTCAAAGGCCCTGCTGGCTCCAGCCCTCAGGTTGTAGGTCCCAGGCCCAAGCACTCACTCACCCGCAGGCCACGCAGTTGGAGTTCCACTTCGGGTGCACGAAGAGGTCCCCGGCGTTGATGGGGATCACCTGCTCGGGGCCCTCCTCCACACCCCGGTCGTACTCTCCCAGCACTACCCGGTAGGTCCGGGAGCTCCTGCCGGTGGAGGTGGGGTCAGTCGGGGCCTGTGGCCACCCTCCCTCCACTCCCACTGCCCCAGGCTGCCTGGGGCTCACAGGGCGCGAGTGAGAGAACTCACGAGATGCAGTGGCCTGCAGTCAGAACCCAGTCAGGGGTGATGAGGCTGCCGCCACAGGTGTGGGAGAAGCCTCCGTCCTTCTCATATTGCAGGGAGACCTGGGTGCCAAGGGGGAAAGAGCCTGAGAGTTCTGGGCCCCACAGCATGGGATGCCGGCAGTGGCTTTGTAGACTGCGCACTGTGCCACACTAAAGGGCGCTGTTCGCCCTGAAAGAATGGCACCCTCTGAAGTGGGCAGTGCACAGGCCACACAACTGCTCATGGCGGCCCTGTCACTTTTCCACTGGGGTCACATTCTGATTTGCTAAAGCCTCCTCTCCCCAGTCTCTGACTTTTCTGGGGACTCTCTAGGGCACCCCAAACCTTCTGTGACTTGAGAGCCCCCAAGGATCTCTGTTCTATCCCTCTCCCTGTTCTTCTGAACCTCAGATCTTCCAAGGCCCCTTGGATCTGCTGAGGAACAACTCACCCGAGTCCTTCGCCTCGCTTCTCATTCCCTATGCATTCTGATTTTCTTTCTTTCTTCTTCTTTTTTTTTGGGGGGGGATACTGGGGATTGAACCCAGGGACATTCTACCTCCGAGCTACACCCCCAGCCCTATTTTTTTATCTTTTTTTTTTTTTTTTTGCAGTACTGCGGATTGAACCCAGGGACATTCTACCTCTGAGCTACATCCCCAGCCCTATTTTTTTATTCTTTATTTTGAAACAGGGTCTCAGTTGCAGAGGGCCTCACTAAGTAGCTGAGGCTGGCCTTGAATCTGCGATCCTCCTGTCTCAGCCTCCCAAGTACTGGGATTACAAGCGTGCGCCACCACACCCGGCTCTGATTTTCCTTTTAATAGGTACTAGGGATTGAACCTAGGGGTGTTCTACCTCTGAGCTACACTCCCAGACATATGTTATTTTTTATTTTGAAACAGAGTCTCACTAAGTTGCAGAGGGCCTCACTAAATTGCTGAGGCTGGCTACAAACCTGCAATCCTCCTGTCTCAGCCTCCCAAGTACTGGGATTACAGTCGTGCACCACCATGCTCAGCTCCTTTTTATTTTTTATTTTGAAACAGGGTCTCGCTAGGTTGCTGAGGGTCTTGCTAGATTGATGATGCCATCCTCGAACCTGCGATCCTCCTGTCTTCTGAGCCTCCCAAGTACTGGGGTTATGGGCGTGCACCACCATGTCCGGCTGAGCACCTAATCATCTTCTTGCTCTCTGGCCTTACAGCCCTGTTGTAGAACTTGAGGAATCCAGAAATGAGTCCCCCAAATCTCCTCCCTGAACACACTGCCTGAGACTCCACTGTCAGTGTGCCAAGCCCTTAGCATTACTCTCCCCAGATCCAGTTTTCAATTGCAAACCGCCCAGCAAGTGTTGCAGATCGACCAGGAGAACCTCCAGGAGAAGCCCGTGGCCCCGGGTCTCCAGGCCTCTGGAAGTTGGGGCAGCTGTGGGGAAGGAAGCAAAGGGGTGGAGACCGGGCGCCCTGTGACAGAGCTGGGCTGGAGCCGTGGGTGAGCGCTGCCGGCTTGCTCTTACCTGCCAGGGCCAGCTGTAGGGGACCGCGTCTTGACCGTTGACAACACGGCTGGAAGGTCGGCCTGAGGCTGGAGGGGAGAGCAGAGGTGGTAGTCAGCCAGAGGGTCCCCCAAGGAACGAGGGGGCCAGGGCCCCAGTCCTGGCTGTGCCGCAGACTGGCTGTGTGACCCGCGTGAGCCCCTCTCCCTCTCTGGACCTCGGTGGCCACATGTGAACTAGCATTTGGACTAGAGCAGGGCTCTCCAGGTCCCAGGAGTGCGGGGCCCCCTTCAATGGAGGAGGGGGCTGAGCAGTGCCTGGAGTCCAGGGAGCCCTCAAAAGTGACAGCTGGCTGGGCATGGTGGCGCACGCTTGTAATGCCAGTACTTGGGAGGCGGAGACCGGAGGATCCGGGTTCGCGGCCAGCCTCAGCTACTTAGTGAGGCCTCCGCAACTTCGTGAGACCTGGTTTCAAAATAAAGGATAAAAAATAGGGCCGGGGGTGTAGCGCGGAGGTAGAACGCCCCTGGGTTCAATCCCCGGTACCGCAAAAAAAAAAAAAAAAAAAAAAAAGTGACAGCTGAAGCTGGCGTGGTGGCGCACGCTTATAATCCCAGTACTTGGGAGGCTGAGACAGGAGGATCACAGGTTCGTGGCCAGCCTCAGCTACTTATAAGTGAGGCCTTCCGCAACTTAGTGAGACCCTGTTTCAAAATAAAGAATAAAAATAGGGCTTGGAGTGTAGCTCGGAGGTAGAATGCCCCTGGGTTCAATCCCCAGTACCTCAAAAAAAACAACAACAAAAAAAAAACCAAAAAAAGTGACAGCTTCTGTCATACAGAGTGGAGATTTTCTTCCTTTCCTTCCTTCCTTCCTTCCTTCCTTCCTTCCTTCCTTCCTTCTTTCCTTCTTTCCTTTCTCTGAGCTATGCCCCCAGCCCTTTTTATTTTTATGTTTATTTTATTTTATTTTGCGGTGCTGGGTTTTGAACCCTGTGTTCAGAGTGCAGCTGGTTGCTTGTTCTCAGATGAACTACTTTACTTCTCTGAGTGTCAGTTTCCCTGTCTGTAAAATGGGGATAATAACAGAACTGACCTCATGGGGCTGTGATGAGAAGAACTGAAGATCATCTCAGAAAAAACCCTTAGCATTCTGCCTGGTGCATAATGAGCACTCTGCTGAAGTTATGTTACCATTGCGGCCAGTCAAGGGAGGCTGCTTGGAGGAGGCAGCCAGGTGCAGGAATGTAATATGGCAGAGAGATCTGGAAGGGGCTCAGCTGCAGAATATGGAGCAGGGTACAGGGAACATGAGAGGAGAGTTGGAGCGCCAAGCAAAAGAGTGGAAATTCCAGCCCAAACCCTCTAACCACAGAGCCCAAACTCTGTATATTTTTTCTTTTTTTTGGGGGGGGGTTGTGGAGTGGGGTACTGGAGATTGAACCCAGGAGCATTCTACCTCCAAGCTACACCCTAGCCTATTTTAGTTTTTATTTTGCAACCAGGTCTCACTAAGTTGCTGAGAGTCTCACTAAGTTGCTGAGGCTGGTTGCGAACCTGCGATCCTCCTGTCTTAGCCTCCCACATACTGGGATTACAGGTGTGTGCCACCACGCCTGGTGAGCCCAGACTCTTAACTATGATCTTAACTGTGTTCACTGGCCCCATCAAGGGCTCCCCACCTCCATAGCCCTTTGGCTGCCCCCAGCTTCTCCTGCCTGTTCCAGCCGTCTCCTGCTCTAGCACCAAGCCGAAGGCCCCCATGAGCATGCCCCAGGTACACGCTGAGACTCCCTCCTATGGAACCAGATTTTTTTTTTTTTTTTGGCGGTACTGGGGATTGAACTCAGGGGCATTCTACCTCTGAGTTACACTCCCACTCCTATTTTGTATTCTTTATTTTGAAACAGGGTCTCACTAAGTAGCTGAGGCTGGCCACAAACCTGCGATCCTCCTGTTTTAGCCTCCCAAGTACTGGGATTATAAGAGTGTGCCACCACGCCCAGCTGGAACCAGATATTTGGTTCTGTGGGACTTGGGGTGGGTGGCAGAGCCCAAGGGCTCCTGGGCCAGTGCAGTCAGGAACACGGACACAGGCTGGGGTCTTACCAAGGGCCACACACAGGAAGGAGCTCAGCAGCCAGAGCATGATGATTGTGAGGTGGTAGAAAAGACTGGCAGAGCCTGGGGCTCTAATATAGGGCAGGAGGTGGGGAGGGGGGCAGCATGCCCCAGAACAGCTGGTTGAATCCCAGGACTCCCATGGTCCAAGGCCACAGCCCCAGCCACAGCGGATGCAAGAGTATTCGTCAATAGAAAGACCTGGGATTCCCGCCAGTGGGACCTTACAGGTGACATTCAACACCTGACTGATAACAGAGGACTGGAAAAAGGGTTTAAGTCAAGCCAGTTGTGGTGACGCACACTTGTAATCCCAGTACTTAGGAGGTTGAGACAGGAGGATCGCAGGTTTGAGGACAGCCTCAGCAAGTAGTGAGACTCAACAACCTAGTGAGACCCTGTTTCACAACAAAAATTAAAAAAGAGATGGTGATATAGCTCAGAGGTAGAATGTCCCCGGGTTCAATCCCCAGTACCAAAAAGAGGGGTTTATGTCAGAAAGAGCCAGGCTCCTTCAGGAAACAGGTGGTCAGACCTGGCTGGTCAGATCCGGGCTCGGCCACATCCAAGCTCTGAGCCTTGAGCATGTGGCTTAACCTCTCTGAGTCTCAGGTTTCTGATTTCTAATATGGGATTAATATTAGCATATCCACCTCAGTTGAAAGAATTTTGTTAACTAGGTGTGGTAGCGCACACTTGTAATCCCAGTACTTGGGAGGCTGAGACTGGAGGATCCGGGTTCGCGGCCAGCCTCAGCTGCTTAGTGAGGCCCTCTGCAACTTAGTAGTAGACCTTGTTTCAAAATAGTAGACCCTGTTTCAAAATAAAGAATAAAAAATAGGGCTGGGGGTGTAGCCTGGAGGTAGAATGCCCCTGGGTTCAATCCCCAGTACTGCAAAAAAAAAAAAAAAGAATTTTGTTGTCAGGTGTGGTGGCACATGCCTGTAATCCCAGTACTTGGGAGGCTGAGACAGGAGGATCAGATTAGAGGCCAGCCTTGGCAACTGAGAGAGGCCCTCAGCAACTTAGTGACACCCTGTTTCAAAATAAAAAATAAAAAGGGCTGGAATTATAGCTCAGAGGAAGAATGTTCCTGGATTCAATTCCCAGCAACACACACACATACACACACACACACACACACACACACACACACACACACACATGAATTTTGTTAGCCGGCATGGTGGTGCACGTCTGTAATACCAGTACTTGGGAAGCAGAAACAGGAGAATCACAAGTTTGAGGCCAGCCTCAGCTATGTGGTGAGACTCAGCAACCTAGTGAGAAACTGTTTCATAACAAAAAATAAAAAAGGGTTGCCGGGCGTGGTGGCGCACGCTTGTAATCCCAGTACTTTGGGAGGCGGAGACCCGAGGATCCGGGTTCGCAGCCAGCCTCAGCTCTCTCTCTCTCTCTCTCTCTCTCTCTCTCTCTCTACTTAGTGAGGCCTCCGCAACTTCGTGAGACCCGGTTTCAAAATAAAGTATAAAAAAATAGGGCCGGGGGTGTAGCATGGAGGTAGAACGCCCCTGGGTTCAATCCCCGGTACCGCAAAAAAAAAAAGGGTTGGGGGTGTAGTGTACAGGTAGAAGGCCCCTGGGTCTAATCCCCAGTACCCCCCAAAATTGTTGCACACTATCTATATGCTTTTATTGGTGCTGTGTAACCATACATCATGATGAGGTACAGTGATAGGAACATGCACACAGCACTTGGTGTGTCTCCCTCCGCTCCCTCCCCTTCCCCGTACCCGTCACCGAGATGGGTGTTGATAATCTCGTCCATGTCCACAGCATCCTGTGAGCTGTTGCCTCATCACACCCCTCCCCCTCTCCCGAGCCCCCTCCATCGAAACATGAATGATTACAGAACTGTGGTAGATACACACCACGGAATGTCACTCAGCCATAAAGAAGAACAAAACTATGTCATTTGCAGGAAAATGGGTGGAACTAGAGAATGTCATGCTAAGTGAGATGAGCCAGTCTCAGAAAGTGAACAGTTGTATGTTTTCTCTAATACGTGGAAGCTGGAGAGAAATTGGGTAACCAAAGGGTGCTCGGCTAAAGGAGGAGAGACTCCCATGTTGAGCGCTTGCTCTACCTATCTCAGGCACTGTTCATGGGCGCACATGGTCCCGGCCCTCCTGGGGCTGGAGTCTCACAGGCAAATCAACAAAAATACAGCCATTTCCCGTTGTGCTGGTGTCTGGACTGTGGGTGGCTGGGGTGGGAATGGAGTAGCTCACTTGGATGGGGACCAGGGAGAGTGACAGTTGGGCTGAGGGGTAGTATTTGATTGACTCCTCAAGGGTAAGTAAAAGCCAGCCACGGCAAAACCCTCCAGGTGGAGCGGACAGCAAGCGCAAAGGTCTGCAGGCTGGGATGGACGTGGCTTGTTCAAGAAAAGGGAGGCCAGCCGGGCGTGGTGGCGCACGCTTGTAATCCCAGTACTTTGGGAGGCAGAGACCGGAGGATCCAGGTTCGCAGACAGCCTCAGCTCTCTCTCTCTCTCTCTCCATCTCTCTCTCTCTCTCTCTCTCTCTCTCTACCTAGTGAGGCCCTCCGCAATTTCATGAGACCCAGTTTCAAAATAAAGTACAAAAAATAGGGCCAGGGGTGTAGCGCGGAGGTAGAACGCCCCTGGGTTCAATCCATGGTACCGAAAAAAAAAAAAAAAAAAGAAAAGGGAGGCCAATGTGGCTGGAGCTAGAACTCGAAGTGGAGTGTGGTGGCAGAGGCGGCCCCTGAAGCAGAAGTCACATGCGACCCAGCGGTTTCCTTCCAGGTGCGCACCCCGAGAACATCTTGCCCATGTGCTCCAGGGGACACGGACTTTAATCTGTAGAAAAGAAGTAGCCTATTTTTTTAATACTGGCATTTTTACCTTTGAGCTACACTCCCAGCCCGGTTTTATTTTATTTATTTATTT
>PVJS01064515.1:0-10211 GCA_004027185.1 Glis glis | reverse complement strand
AAAGTATAAAAAATAGGGCCGGGGGTGTAGCGCGGAGGTAGAACGCCCCTGGGTTCAATCCCTGGTACCGCAAAAAAAAAAAAAAACAACTACTATCCTCCTGTCTCAGCCTCCCAAGTACTGAAATTATAGGAGTGTTCCACCACACTCACCTACCATATTTTTTAAATATGAGCAGTGGTATAAATTAAAGGCAATTGGTGCTAAAATTAACTTATGATGCAGCAACATTTTGAGACACTCAAAGGTCTGATTTTGGTATTGGAGAATCAATATCCTATAAAATAATTGCTTACCCATCTAATAAATGTGATTAAAATTCTTAACCCATAAGGTAGATATGGTGATGTACCCCGTTATCCCAGTACTTGGGATGTTGAGATCAGAGGACCACAGGTCCAAGGCTATCATCAGTGACTTAGTGAGACCCTGTTTCAAAATAAAAATTAACATAGGGCTGGGGATGTAGCTCAGAGGTAGAATGCCCCTGGGTTCAATTTCCAGTACCAAAAACAAACAAACAAACAAAACCCCAAAACTTTACCCTTTTATATTTTCATTTTTCTTTTAAAAAATTTAAAAGAGGTAATCCATATACATGAAACATAATCTAAATGGAACAGAAATATATACAATTAAAACTAGGCTCCCTTCCGTGTATAACCTGTAGGCACCGTCTCCCATCCCAGATGCATGCAAGCAGCATTATCTCAAAATCCCGGCAGAGGATGTAGGGCTAGATGTGAAGACTATGCCATGCCCTGTTCTTATTTATTTATTTATTTATTTTTGTGGTACCGGGGATTGAACCCAGGGGCGTTCTACCTCCGCGCTACACCCCCGGCCCTATTTTTTATACTTTATTTTGAAACCGGGTCTCACGAAGATGCAGAGGCCCTCACTAAGTAGAGAGAGAGAGAGAGAGAGAGACAGAGACAGAGACAGAGACAGAGACTGAGAGAGAGAGAGAGAGAGAGAGCTGAGGCTGGCTGCAAACCCAGATCCTCCGGTCTCCGCCTCCCAAAGTACTGGGATTATAAGCGTGCGCCACCACGCCCGGCCCATGCCCGGCCCATGCCCTGTTCTTTAGTGGGACAACTTAAAGGGTTGTTCCACAGCCTCATGGGAGGACAAGTGCTATTTAAAAAGTGTCATGAGTATGAGATCTGATACGACTCTTGGCTGCATCAACATGTTGGGACTAGCTACTTAATTCGTGGGACTCAGTGCAGAATAAAAATGTAGAACACCCTGCAGTGATGACTTTCTTAGGACACCTTTGGATTTACCATGAAAAAAATAAATTCTGAGCAGCAAAAAAAAAAAAAAATGTAGAACACCTTGTCCAAAACAAAACTTGACCAAAAAGAGGACAACAGCATCTTGACCAAACATAAAACAAGACTGCATAGGTCACATGAGCGTGAAGCCAGCAGAGCCACCTATTACAGGAGTGTTATTATCCCCAGAGAGCAAACGAGGGATCAAAGCCCACAGAGGCAGCAGGACTTGTCCAAAGATGCTGGGCCAATGAGGATGGAAAGCCGTATTCGAGCTAGGCATATCAGACCCCAAGACTGTGGTCTGCCTAAGATCTTCAACAGCCGAGCCCCTCAATTTTCCAAGGATAGCTTCCTGGCTCAAGGGGGCAAATCACAAGGCAGTAATGTCCCTGTGGTACATTCAGAAATAAGCCTGCCTGGGAAATGCTTAGGGTGATAGGCACATTATGATAATTCAAACCAAATTATAATTCTTATCTTGGATTATGAAATACCATTCAGAGTGAAATTTCATAGATGAATCGAGTTTATTTATAATAAGTATGTCTAGTCAAAATACTAGAACTACTTAACATTATAATTAAAACTGATACATATCTAGTTGAAAAACTATCCAGTCCCTAAAATACTTCCACAGGAGATGGATACATACTTTGGCACAAAATCCCCCTGCCCTTTCCAAAACATTTAATTTTTTTTTATTCTGAAGGGGAGATTGTACGTTTTCCCACAATATCATATCAAACAAGAGTGCGGCATTATGCATTCAATAAGCCTCAGTACCCGGGCATCAAATATACTTGTGTTGTAAGCCGAGACTCAAGGAAACACTTATTTATTTAAAATATTTTTGCCCATAAGTTAGACAAACAGCAATATTTCATTTCACTGTGTTTTAATACACCCCTGTAGACAGAAATCCTGCAGTCTACATCTATGATCATATTTACTCCTGTAGAAAGATTTAATTAATTTTTTTCTTTGAAGTCAGATGTCCACTGAGAATTTTACATTTGAACCTAGTTCACTTGGAAATGGGCTGTAGATACCAAGTATAGAAAACCATGCAACCCTTCTTCATTATATTCATTATTTTCTCTACGGATTTAGCCAAGAGCTTGGCAACTCCCTATGGCTTCTGCCAGTGGCACAAAGAACCTTTTGAAGAATGCATTTATGAAGGATGTATTTATAAAGCAAAATGAACAGGAAAGATGCAGGAGACTGGACGAGGGGGGCGGATTGGGGTTATCCCTTAGAAGTGGCCCTCATTAGGTACATGCAAATATTGCAAAATCTGAAAAATTGAATATCTGAAATACTTCTGGTTCCAAGAATTTCAATATGGATTACTCAATCTGTATCGGTGAGCATGAGCCAGATCAGTGGTTCCTAAGTGTGGCCTTTTGGACTCAGCAGCATGAACATCACCTGGTACGCACTGAGTCAGGTGCTAGCAATCTGTGTTTCAGCAAGCTGTCTAGTCCATTCTGACGTGGGCTTAACTCTGGGAACCACTGAGCTGGAAGTTGTGAGTTCTCTGGAGAAGTAATGAATTTCTAATGAAGTCTTAATTCCATCACAAAGAAATATCCCACCTGGCATCAAAATGAGAGGCTTTGCCTTGGACAATGCAGAAGGACACAGATTCATGCAACTTCCACTGTTTTCTGTGTACCAGAAGAGCAGGTGTATCCAAAATAAAGGTGACCTGTTAAAATTGAAGGTCATGGATTCTATGGCAGGTGTGTATCAAAAGTCTTGGGTTTCATCCCTCACTGAGAGTCAGAGTCATCTGGGGACACCTGAAACTAGCCAGACACCCCTAGCCCCGTCACATTCACATTTAATTGGTGTGAGGTAGGACCCTATCTTTTAAAAGTTCTCAGATAATTTTAATGAGTATTCAAGGCTGAAGACTACAGATTTATCACAGTTCTGCCATTGTCGGGTGACATTTTTGGTGGATAACTGAGATCTAGGTAGTCCCTTTACTGCAAAGAAGATCTAGGCTATAATTTTATCTGAATGTCAATCCCTTTCTGAGCCTCAGTTTCCCTCTCTGTCCACTGAAGGTCTTGCCAACTGATGCTGTCTGCTCTATGACTGTAATCTATCCCCTCGGGGCTCCAGAGGCTTAACAGAAGCACCCTGGAAGCTGAGGCTGGTGATCCCCATGGACAGAGAGCCTAGGAGGGGAGAAGGCTTAGTCAGTATCTGCTGTTGGTTTCGGTCTAGTCCACCTAGCACCAAACATGTGGGTGAACAGGAGTAGATTTAAACATCCCAGCCTCCCCCCTCCACCCAGAGAACGCCTTAACACATGGTAAACTGTTTGCTGAGACCCAGGTGTGGGGCTCTCCATCCTTGGCATCCCCACTCTAGCCTGTGATCTTTAAGATGATTCTCTGCCTAGACATACCTTACTGAGTCCAGGAGCTCACTCTAGAGGGCCCCTGATGGAGGGACCATGCCTTCTGGCTTACTGAAGCCTCCATGAATTGGAGTTCCACTCCTTGCCTAGAACAAGCGTTCAACACATAGAGGCAGTGTATAAATAGATTCTAAGGTCTCTATTTTAAAATAGGGTGGATAAAGTCGTTGATAGAGTTGATGATAGTGATAAAGAAAACTTATGTTTGCAGAGGACCAATCAGTGCTATGTAGATTTACACATTTCATTAAATCTTCATAACAAAGCTCTGTGGTGGACCCATCATACAGGTGAGGAGACAGGATTCTGGAGCTTATGGAACTTGTCCATGCTCATGGAAGAGTAAGTAGGTGCTGGATGGGGGAGGGTCTTATCTGCCTTGCCTGACTGTGGACTCTTACCATTCCACAGCACAACTCTCCTCTCTTCTCTGTACATTCCTGTTCAACATTTCAAAAGAATTATTACATGTCTGTAAATATTTGTTTTCAGACTCTGTGCCAGTCCTGGTGTCATAAATATGGGTAAAATGTGCTTCCACCATCAAAGACTTCAGAATCTTGTAGAGGGTACAGACATTTAATTTATCAATATATAATGTGTGTTCAATTAGAAGTATGTACAAAGAAGAGGAAGCCCTGAATTCTGCCTGTATTATTTTATATGGTCTTCAGAAAAGTCAGTGAAATAAGATAAATGATATTACATAGTTATCCTGTCTCAAAGGGGAGGATTAATGTTATATAGAAAAAGATAGGAATTCATACATATATAGGTATATATGAGCATCAGCACATATATTTCCATATGTAATATTGCATAAGTGGGCACATTTGCAATGTTTCCTAAAATTTCCTGATTATAAGAACTTGCTAAAAATTCTAGAAAGTATCTGTATCTATCAGTTACCTCAGGCTTTTGGCTCTGGCAAGGTTGGAAAACATGCACATTTGTATAATTGGTTTCATATCTCTTCATTTCACATGTGCTTGTTATTTTCAGGATATAATTTTTAAGAACTGTGATAGTCCTTTACTGAACTCAGTATTATTTGGAATCCTACATACCGCAGGTCAGAAGGAGCTACTTGGAACAGCTTCTTGTAGGTAAAAACTTTAATATAATTAGCTTACAATGAACATTTTAACCATCTTCTCTGCTAACACACACACACACACACACACACACACACACACACACACACAGGACTAATTGGTCCCTAAGCATAAGTACTCAAAACTTGTTTGTTAAGTGACTCAACAAGTACAGTTATCCTCAGGCTGGTAAATTATTCCTTAATATAGCATTAGAAAAAAATCATATCAAAATTGCTACATAATTTATTCAAAATTATGTGGAATACTGTTGAATATTTATCATTTTACAGCAAAAGCACCTAAGCGGGAGTCATCTTGCAACACTCAAAGTCTGTGCTCATTGGTCATAATGTATTCATGGGTGATGCAAATTTCAAAGTTTATACTCCATTCTGTGTTCTCCTTGTGTATTTACCATTTCCAAACATTTTTACAGTGCAATTCAGGAAGGCCTGCATTAAAATCAAATATTTATAACTCTGTGGTTCTGATGTAGCTTTGGAGTAAAACCCAGGGTAAAATTGCTTCTCTTAGCCAGCTCTACAAGGTCTTCATCCTCCCAGGGAGGATGAAGGATAGGATGTCAAACCCTTATGGTTTGACAACAGAGTCTTCCATGGCTGGGCCACTGATGGAGGTGAGTTTTCAAAGCACTGTGCTGTAGTTACATCTATTCAACAGTCTACTGCAACTACAAGGAGTTGGGCAGTTGATGCAAACCAGGCAAGTTAGTGTCAGCAAGATTCAGTTCTGGATTTTTGGATTGAAGGAAATGTTTTTTCTTCTGTATTTACTGAAGGGGTGAATAATATTTATGTTATGATATAGGCTTCTTGTTACAATATCAATTTGGAAACCTAACCCATTTGATCTAAGGGAGCAGTTTTGGCTCCATTTCTTTCTGTAGGACTTCAATTCAGAAAAGGTTTTTCCATGCAGTGACACAGGGGTCTCTAGCTTTATAGACTTATAGCTTATCCTTTCATTAAATCTAGCAGAGAGACATTTCTCTTTCCAACCCAAATTCCAAAGCTGAGTCTTACTGACTGGCTTGCCTAGCTTAGTCAAATTCTCAACCTTATCCAATTGCAGTGGGACAGGGTTAATACGCCACGCTAATGGGCCAGGCCTGGTTCTCATGTACACTCTACATGTGAGGATATTTTTAGCCCCACTAGAAACATATGAACTAAAACTTGGGAAGGAATATTTTCTATTATCAGAAAGTGAGAAAACAGAACTTAGGCAGAAAAAGAAGACCAAGAATGAAGAAATTTGTCCTTGCATAAATCTCCTAGAAGAAATGCCTATCCAGGTTTATACCTACATCAAACAGTGTGAGTATAGCTCACTGTCTATTGTTAAAAGATAGTTTTACAAAAAAAAAGATGAAAATCATGACTTCCAAACAGATACACAATGAACACATGTCAAAATTTTTATTTAAGTCATTAAATACAACGAGAGAACAATGCAGATGTCACAACCAGTTCAAAGGAGAAGCCAAAGAACAGCTATGGGTTTAGATCAGCAATACTGACACGAGTTGAAAATGATTGCGAACTGCCTTTCCGTAGTGAGTTTGCTCCTCCAACATAACTGCACATCCGTGGAGGGACCCTTTGCCTGGCCACCAGGTCTCTGTGTCTTCCAACTCAAAGGCAATGAAGATAGAATCAGAAAGCCTGGAAGGCTAGCCTCAAATAATATATAATTTTCCACTAGAGATCCTCAATAATTTTTCCTGTTCATTCCAAATTTTTTTTACATTCTCCTCTCAAAGAGACGATTCATGATAATGCAATAAGACTGGTATCATTAACTCTGGCCTGATTATTAACGAGGGTGTTATAAGAGTGTTAATTTCCCATATAGGTTTCCTTTGCTGGAAGTTTCTGTATGAAATATAAGATTGGACTTTAAAAGCCTCTATTATTTGCTATCCTGAAGCTGTAAAGCCAAGCTCCCTTCCCCACACACACACCCCCAAAGACTCTCGTCACCATACTTCACCTGCAGGATCTGTGTTTTGGTGAATTCCTGTCCTCAAAAATATCCCAAAGTTCTCAGTCTACCAGGAAGTAGACAGGGACCACATAAGCCAAAAACTGACACCAGTTTTTCTGGGAGAGTTTTCTAAGATTTGGCTTCATAAAGTCAACCCTAGTTCCTTAGAAGTGACCATACTTGATTAAATGGGCATCCTTCCCACAAATGACATTCTAGGCAGATTCTTGATTGCATAAAATTTTTTTTCAATTATATCCTGATAAAAGAATAACAGATTCTTATGAACCTGTACAGAAAACTATATTGCCCTGAATAGTTAGGATATGAAATAAAATTTTATGATTTGAGAGAAGAGAGTATCAATGAAAATAAGATTTTTTAAAAATGTTTCATTATAGTTTTCAAAAGCAAAGTTTACTAAGTTGTTCTAAGCTACAGGCTATAATCTCTATCTTTAACAAGAATGAGAAAGGGCTTTCTTGTAGATCCAAAAAAAAAAAAACAGTAAAATAACATCAACAATATTCTGAACAAATAGTTCCAGTAAAATTTCCTCCATTTATCCCGTTCTTCTTCCACTGGACCTTGAGTTATCAATCTCATGAAACGTCCCAACTTAAAACAATCTTTAAGCTGGACAAGCCTGTTAAATGCTTAGGAGAGACCCAGGTGAAAATAAAGATTTTCTAGCTTACAGCTCCTAGAGGGTATATGGCATGCCTGGAGGCCACATGTGCAAGAAGGTTGGGGGCACGTGGGAGAGGGACCTGGGGGCCAACACCTGTATCCAAACAGCTTTTCCATGGACAGTTTTAATTGGCAGGTTATAAGCCAACAGGCATGAGTTCCAGGAGATCACACTGTTCCTGAGAGGTAGTCATGGGGCCTCATCTGCATGGTCCATGCAGGGTGTGAGGGTCAAGGGGCAGTCAAGTAGGCTAGATGTAGCTGTCCCATATGAGGTAGTCACCAGGGAGCAATATATAAGGCAGATGCCTGGAGAGACCACACTGAGGAACCTGGAAAGGGGTGCATAAGTAGAAACTGTGTCAAGGGTGACTGAGCCCTGCTTCTGGTATGAGAAAGTTAAAATTATATTCAAAAGGGATACTGAGGCAAAGTAGAAATATGAGAATTCACTACTCACCCCACTGAAAGGGGCTGAAAGTTGTCTAAGCAGGCCGTCGGAATCCTGCACCTAGGAGTCTACTCTTTTTGTTCCTGTTCTCTCCAGCTTCCACATATGAGAGGAAGCACATGACCCTCGACTTTCTGAGTCTGGCTGATCTCATTTAGCATAAGACTCTCTAGTCCCATCCATTTTTCTGCAAATGACATAATTTTGTTTTTCTTTATGGCTGAGTAGAATTCCATTGTGTGTATATACCACATTTTTATCCATTTATCTGTTGATGGACACCTAGGTTGGTTCCATAATTTGGCTATTGTGAATTATGCTGCAATAAACATGGGTATGGATGTATCACTATAGTATTCTAACTTAAATTCCTTTGATTTATTTTTATTTTTATTTTTTTGTGGTACTGGGGATGGAACCCAGGGGCATTCTACCTCTGAGCTACACCCCCAGCCCTATTTTTATTCTTTATTTTGAAACAGGGTCTCACTAAGTTGCGGAGGCCTCACTAAGTAGATGAGGCTGGCTGCGAACCTGGATCCTCCGGTCTCAGCCTCCCAAGTACTGGGATTACAAGCGTGCGCCACCACGCCCGGCTAAATTCCTTTGGAAAAATACTGAGGAGTGGTATAGCTGGGTTATATGGTGGTCCCATCCCCAGTCTTTTGAGGAATCTCCATAGTGGTTTTAGTAATTTACAATCCCACCAACAGTGTATGAGAGTTTCTATTCCCCACATCCTTGCTAGCATTTAGTATTGTTTGTATTGTTGATGGCCGCATTCTAAATGGAGTTAGATGGAATGAGAAGAGAAATGAGCAGAATAATGGAAGGGTAGTGGGGGAAGGCAGTGGGGAGGGAGAAGAGGAGGATTGAAAGAAAATAGCTCAAATAATGTTACATCCGTATACGAAGGCTCACTACCCATCTCCCTAATGTTTTCAGGGAGGAAGGAGGAGAGAACAAGGTGGTTGCAGAAGGAAATACATCAAGTGAGATGTGTATGCATGTCCGTATCACTGAATCTCACTCTGGTGCATAATTACCATGTACCAATAAAAGTATAAAGATAAAATTTTTAAAAAAGAGTCTACTCCTTAAAGTTTCAATAGTTTGAAGTACCCAGTACAGTCATTTTCCAAGAAGTTCTGAGATGATCCTTTTTATTTTATTTTATTTTTGTTGTGGTGCTGGGAATTGAACCCAGAAGTGTTCTTTTTTTTTTTTTTGCGGTACCAGGGATTGAACCCAGGGGCGTTCTAACTCCGCGCTATGCCCCTGGCCCTATTTTTTATACTTTATTTTGAAACCGGGTCTCACGAAGTGGTGGAGGGCCTCACTAAGGAGAGAAAGAGAGAGAGAGAGAGAGAGAGAGAGAGAGAGACAGGGAGAGAGAGAGCAAGAGAGGTGAGGAGGCTGGCCTCGAACCCGGATCCTCCGGTCTCCGCCTCCCAAAGTACTGGGATTACAAGCGTGCGCCACCACGCCCAGCTCCAGAAGTGTTCTATCTCTGAGCTACATCCCCAGATCCATTTTTTAAAAAATTGAAACAGGGTCTCACTAAGTTGTGGAGGGCCTCACTAAGTTGCTGAGACTGGCCGCGAACCTGCGATTCTCCTGTCTTGGTTTCCCAAGTACTGGGATTACGAACATGGTCCATCATGCCTGGGTGAGATGATCCTTTTTTATTTACATCCTTCTTTGGTGTAGATATGAACTCTGGTCTGGAACTGATTGCAGAGCCTTTAGCAAGTGGAATAAAAAAAATAACTATTCATAGACAAGGACAACTTACTTTTTTTTTGAGGTACTGGGGATTGAACCCAGGGGCGTTCTACCTCTGAGCTACACCCCGGCCCTATTTTTTATACTTTATTTTGAAACTGGGTCTCACGAAGTTGCGGAGGGCCTCACTAAGTAGCTGAGGCTGGCCGCGAACCCGGATCCTCCGGTCTCTGCCTGCCAAGTACTGGGATTACAAGCGTGCGCCACCACGCCCGGCCTAGACAAGGACAACTTAAAATGGCTGTGGTTAGCCGGGCGTGGTGGCGCACGCTTGTAGTCCCAGTACTTTGGGAGGCGGAGACCGGAGGATCCGGGTTCGCGGCCAGCCTCAGCGCGCATGCGCGCGCGCAAGATAGATCGATCGATCAATCGATCTCTCTCCTCTCTCTCTCTGTCTCTCTCTCTCTGTCTCTCTCTCTCTCTGTCTCTCTCTACCTAGCGAGGCCCTCCGCAACTTCGTGAGA
>PVJS01064514.1:0-10210 GCA_004027185.1 Glis glis | reverse complement strand
CGGGGGCGTAGTGCGGAGGTAGAACGCCCCTGTGTTCAATCCCTGGTACCGCAAAAAATAAAATAAAAAAATAAATAATGAATAAATAGATATGTGAATGGGTAGGTTGGTGGGTAAGTGGATGGATGGATGGATGGATGGATGGACAGATGGGATGGTGGGTGGGTGGATGAATGGATGGGTGGATATGTGGATGGGTAGACAAACAAGTGGATATTTGGATGGGTAGGTTGGTAGATGGATGGATGAATGGTGGGTGGGTGGACAGGGAGATGGGTGGGGTGGCAGAGGGATGGCTCCTAGGTGGTAGCACCAGACTAGAGCCCCTCTCCTGTCTTTGTTCACTGCTGGTGAACTTCTCTCCATGAAGCCTCCTGCCAACATCCTAGTGCTGAGTATATTGTCCTGATTGGGATCCACCAGGAAGCCCTCAGCAGGATTTTCTGCAGGAGGTCTGCCCTCGGGGCCTTTGTACATGCTATTTCTTCCTGCCCCCCAGACCCTCCTCCCTGCCTGCACCCCCAAGTCCACCAGCTCCTCCATGCTTAGTGCCTCCGCAGCTAAGCCTCCTCTGAAAGTAGAGTCCCCCCAGCCTCCTCAGCCTGTAGCCCACTTGGGTCCCCTGCCAGGGCCAGCTAGCAGACAGGTCTCAAGCTGAGGTTTTCTCCCATTGAAGTGAGACCAACCCCAGCCACAGCCCACCCCCCATGCATCCCACTGCCCACTTGATTAGCAAACCCCCTTGGCTCCACAGATTAGGTAAGTAGGTGCGTGACTGTAGGGCACTACAACACTGTTAGGAACCTGTGAAATCCCAGCACTGCCTCCATTCCAGCAACTGGCCTGGCCTGCTGCTTCCCCTCTTAGGGCAGGCACTGAGGCCCTGGGGAGAGGGCTGCCAGAAGGCCTGTGCGCATCCCCAAGGAGCCAGACAGATGCAGGCATCCCTGAAGCTCTGCTGGAGGGCCCTTGACCACAACACAAATTTCAGCATCAGAAGGAGGATGTTAGCCAGGTGTGGTGGCGCACGCTTGTAATCCCAGTACTTGGGAGGCGAAGACTGGAGGATCCGGGTTCAAGGCCAGCCTCAGCTACTTAGTGAGGCCCTCTGCAACTTAGTGAGACCCTGTTTCAAAATAAAGAATAAAAAATAGGGCTGGGGGTGTAGCTCAGAGGTAGAATGCCCCTGGGTTCAACCCCCAGTACCACAAAAAAAAAGGAGGATGTTGTGCATACCTCCATTTTAGGGGTACCTAAATCCCTCCTTTCTTCTCATAAGGACCCCATGTTTTCCTTGGGGAACATCCTATTCTCCACTCTCAGCCCCATTGGTGGGGATCAGGCAGACCCCATAACAGGGCTGAAAAAGGAGGCACATGGACCAGGCTGACCAACCAGAGCTTCCCTGACCCCTGGCCAGTGGTGACTGGGGTACTGGGGGGTGGTCCGCCTAATCAGAGTCTTCCCTTGGACTCCCCCCGAGCCACTAGATGGAGAATTGCTTTCCCTTGGGGTTCCCGGGCTGGTGAGTCCACAGTGGGAATCACCTGTCCACAGGTGGGCAGTGGCCAGGAAGACGGAAGGCAAAGCTGAAAGATAGGCGTCACAGGGTCTGGGGGAGTCTTTCCAACTCTGAACCCTAATGTATCTAAAACTGGAATTCTTCCTGAATTTTCTTCATCAGACCTTTGAGTTTTTAACTAAAGGCAGCAGGTCAGTTTTCTGGCTCTAGAAACCAGAGGGAGCCTTGGATGGCAGAGGCTTAGATCCAGCCTTGACGTTCAGACAAACCTCTAGAGAGACTGCCTGGCTGTCCCTATGCTGAGCCCCCTTCCCATGGGCAGGATAAGGAAGCCACTGGAGGGTGAGTGGGCACTGCCGATCCACCGACTCTGCCATCCCACTCCCCAGAAAAGCCAGCTGCCAGCACCCCTAGCAACGCCAGCGTCCAGCAACTCTAAATGCTGCGGGTGTGACTGGGAGAGGAGCGGAGGGGCTGTCCGCCTGTCATTTGCCCAAGCGACTCATGTGGAGTGCACTCCTGTGCTCCCAAGGGTCCTGCCTCGAGAAACAGAGAGTCATGAGGCCCTGAGGAGCAAGACCAGCCCTCCTGGGCCCCAACAGACTGGCAGTGAAAACACCCCGCAGGCCTTGAACCCCAGGTCTGGAAATCCTCCCCCAGAGGGAAGCTTGGGCTGATGTGGACAGAAAGGGCAACTGAGGCCTCGGGGAGCTCCTACATGCCTGTCACCTGGCAGCCACCAGCCACCCTAACACCCCACCTGGGAAACACCTCTCTACTCTAAGGTAAAGAAAGATTTCGGGTAATCACAGGCCTCAACTTGTACACCCCGTGGAAAACAGAGCCCTCCGGATATCCAGCCCAGACGCTCCCGCCCCATTCCTGACTTTGACCCCTAACAATTTCACGGCTGTGGCGTCAGAAAACATCTTGGGCCTTGATCCTCGGGTGACCCCCCCTCAAGGCCTTTAAAAAGCCCGAAGACCCGGCCCTCCGGGCTGAGCATGTTCAATTCCGGAAGCCTTGCCCTCGCAGGCGAGGTCTGCAATCCCCTGGGCGCCGGTTACTTCCTCCGGTCACTGTGTGCAGTGTGGGCCACGGAGGCGCACAGAGCGATCGCTCAGGCGGCGCTTCTCGGCGAGGGGTCTGGACACGCACCAAGATCCGCTCTGCAGAGCAGGAGCGCTCGGGAAGGGCCGGCGGGCCTTCTAGACCGGTCCTGTGAATTCTGCAGCTCTCTGGAGAGCGAGGGGAGGGGCGGGGAGCAGGAAGGGGCCGGAGGCTCGGGTTAACAAGTGTTAAGAGAGCCGTCCGCACAGCTGCGGCGGCTACTAGAGGAGGAGGTGGGCCGGCGCGGCGGGGACCCAGCGGGCTCGGCCCCACTTCCCACTTCAGGCAGCTGCGCGGGA
The DNA here is from genome assembly GCA_004027185.1 of Glis glis. NCBI lineage: Eukaryota > Metazoa > Chordata > Mammalia > Rodentia > Gliridae > Glis > Glis glis. The sequence continues at coordinate 7,279 of PVJS01064514.1, read as the reverse complement.
GACCGCTGGCTTCCCTAAACTTCCTGAACTTTCACACGGCTGCGGAGGTTCTGCTCATTGACCTAACGAGAGATATTTTTATTCTCTTTCTTTTTCATTTTCTTTTTTTGTACGGTGGATTGAACCCAGGTACACCCCCAGCCTTTTAAATTTTTTTTTTATTAGCCGGGCGTGGTGGCGCACTCTTATAATCCCAGTACTTGGGAGGCTGAGACGGGAGGATCGCACGTTCGCGGCCGGCCTCAGCTATTTAGTGAGGCCATTCGAAACTTAGTGAGACCCTATTTCAAAAATAAAAATTAAAAAATAGGGCTGGGGGTGTAGATCGGAGGTAGAATGCCCCTGGGTTCAATCCCCAGTACCGCAAAAAAAAAAAATATATATATATATATATATATTTAGTGGTACTGGAAATTGAACCCAGGGGCATCAGGGGCATTCTAGCTCCGAGCTGTACACCCAGGGCTGGCCTCAAACCTGCAATCCTCCTGTCTCAGTCTCCCAAGTACTGGGATTACAGGCATGCATCACCATGCCCGGCTATTTTTTATTTTGAAATAGGGTCTCAGGGCACATGTAGGGTCGTATGGTGCTGGCTTCTCCTTCATGGACTGATTAACTGGCATCCGTGGGGAATTTCTGTGCTTTACCCAGACCCTGCCCAGTAAACAAAGTGGGGAGGAAGAGGGTGACCCTCATAGCTGGCAGCTCCCTGAGAAACCCACAGCGACTGCCTGGGGCATGCTGCAGCCACATGCAGAGCACCTGCCAGTACTGTGTGGACGCTGAGAACCTATAAGTTCCTGCCCTCAAAAGGGCACGTCCTAGGGGACGCAGATCCTCAAGTAGAGTGGTGTATGGTGACAGAGCAGGGCAGCGGGCAACATATGCTACCTCCCCTGCCCCGGGGCCTGGGTGCAGCCCCTGGATGAGGAATCTGACTCGGCCGCGTGCTGGAAGGAGGGAGCTGGGGACATCTGGGGGCTGATGAGGCACCTGGTGCTGGCAGATCTGCCAGAATTTCCCAAGAGGCCTGAGTCCTGGCTCTGAACGGTCAAGACCCTGACTGTCCCTCAGAGAGGCGACCAGGCCAAAGGAACCAGACCTTCTTGGACCTCCAAATTGTCCCCTGCATCTTCCTAGCAGGGGCTGTGTGCAGGGCGAGGCTTCCTGGGGACAATCCAGGGGACAGCCACAGAAGGCCAGCTGAGGTTTAAACAAGCAGAGGCCACAGAGCCAAACTGAACTGGGACAAGCCCACTGGCCACAGCATCCAGGGAGACACCTGTGGCTGGCGCATCTCTCTTCCCTAGAGGCAGCAGGAGCAGTAACACTGGGCCTGGTCCAGGCGCCTGTGAGGACGGATGGACGGGCCAACTAACATGGGTGTGGCCAGGAGGTTCCCCCCGGAACTCAGCCGGCCAATACCTCATGGCGCTGGAATCTCGACTGGGGAGGTTCAAGTCCCGGAGGGCTCCTCTTCCTCCCCCCAACCCAGGAGCCTGTACCCCTGGAGGGCCCAAGCAGGAGGAGGCCCGCAGAACAAGTGGCTTTTGTTCAGTAAGCCTGCGCGGCCCCCACCTCCCCTCCGCTGAGCGCCTCGGCAGCCACTCTGGTCCAGCCCTGAGGTTCGCTCGGTCATTAACGACCATCCCTACTAGGCAACCGGGTTTTTGTTGATCCCTCGAGATAGGCAGGAAAGAGAATATGCTTTGCTTTTTCTTTTCTTCCCCCTTGCTTGCAGAAGAGAGAACTTGGAACAAACAAGTTACATAACGGTGAGGGCGGCAGGAGTGGGGAGGCGGTCTCTCCTGAGCGCTCTTTTGAGTTGTGGTACTGCTGGAAGGGCCGGGGGAGACAGCAACCACCCCACCCTGGCCCAATCACAAAACCCTCCGTGGGAAGGAGGAGCAGAGGTAGGCGCTGCCAGGCAGGGGGAAGGTGCACTCACAGACAAGGCTGACCCCACGGAGGAGGGAGGGTGTCCCACCACCGGACTGCCAACCTGGGAGGACAGGACACTCCCATGCTCGGTCCCCCACCCTGCCCTCCTTCCCACCTGGATTTCACAGACTTCCTCCCGCTGTGCCACCCACATTCTAGGCACCCAAGATGGCAGGACAGAGACATACTCCCCACCCACATGCACCCACAAGTGGACTCACCAAACGTTAGGTCATCATTTGATTTTTGTGTGTGTGTGGCACTGGGGATTGAGCCCAGGGATATTCTACCTCTGAGCTGCACCCCTGGACCTATTTTATATTTTATTTTGAAGCAGGGTCTCATTAAGTTTCTGAGGGCATCACTAAATTGCTGAGACTGGCCACAAACCTGTGATCCTCCTGTCTCAGCCTCCCAAGTACTGGACTACTAGGATTACAGGTTTGTGCCACCACACTCAGCCCATTTGATAAATTTGATAAGTGATGCTAGGTTATCAAATGATGTTAGCAATCAAGGGATACAACAGCCACATGACCCAGCTTTTTTTTTTTTCTTTGCAGTACCGGGGATTGAACCCAGGGCCTCACACATGCTAGGCAAGTACTCTACCACGGAGCCAAACCCTCAGCCCTTTTTATTATTTTTATTTTGAGACAGGGTCTTGCTAAGTTGCCCAGGCTAGCCTTGAGCCTACTATCCTCCTGTCTCAGCCTCCCCAGTACTGGGATTACAGACATATGCCATCACACCTGGCTGTCCTCAGCTATTCTTTAGCCAATAGAAAACAGGCTTAGACATTCATCAACTGCTGAATGGATAAACACAATATGGTCTACCCACACTATGGAATATTATTCAGCCATGAAAAGAAACAAAGCAGGATGAACCTTGAAAACATGACACTGAGCGACAGAAGGCAGACACAAAAGGTCACATGGTGTGTGATCCCACTGACAAGAAATGTCCAGAATATGCAAATTCATGGAGACAGTAAGCAGATCAGTCATTGCTGGGAGATGGGAAAGGGGAAAGGGTAATGACTACTAATGGGGACAAGGGCTCCTTTTGGGGGGAAGGAATGATCAAGAACTAGACAGAAATGGTTGCACAATTTTGTGAATGTGCTGAATGCCACAGTGTTCACTTGAAATGGGTGAATTTTACTGGGGTGTGGTGGCACACACCTGTAATCCCAGTACTTGGGAGGCTAAAACAAAAGAATCACAGGTTCAAGGCCAGCCTCAGCAAATTAGTGAGGCTCCCAGCAACCTAGCAAGACCCTACTTATTTCAAAAATGGAAAGTAAGAGCCCGGCGTGGTGGCACACGCTTGTAATCCCAATAAATGGGAGACTGAGACAGGAGGATCACAGGTTCGCGGCCAGCCTCAGCTATTTAGTGAGGCCTCCACAACTTAGTGAGACCCTGTTTCAAAATAAAGGAAAAAAAAAGGGCTGGGGGTATAGCTCAGAGATAGAATGCTCCTGGGTTCCATCCCCAGCACCGCATTAAAAAATAAATAAATAAAGTAAGCCAGGCATGGTGGTGTACCTTTGTAATCCCAGTACTTGGGAGGCTAAGACAGGAGGATTGAAGGTTTGGAGCCAGCTTCAGCAACTTAGTGAGGCTCTCAGCAACTTAGCGAGACCCTGTTTCCAAATAAAAAATAAAATAGGGCTGGAAGTGTAGCCTGGTGGTAGAAGACTCCTGGGTTCCATCCCCAGTACCACAAAAAAAGTAAGCTGGGTATGGTGGCACATGCTTTTAATCTCAGTATTTGGGAAGCTGAGACAGGAGGATTGCAGGTTCACAGCCAGCCTCAGCAATTTAGCAAGACCTTGTATCAAAATAGAAAATAAAACGGGCTGGGAGTGTAGCTCAGAGGTAGAATGTCCCTGGATACAATCCCCAGTACCACTAAAAATAAATAAAGCCAGGAGTGGTGGCACATGCTTGTAATCCCAGTACTTGGGAGGCTGACACAGGAGGATTGCAGGTTCAAAGCCAGCCTTGGCAAATTAGCGAGGTCCTCTGAAATTTAGTGAGACTCTGTTTCCAAATAAGAAATAAAATTGAGCTGGGGGTATAACTTAAAGGTAGAATGTCTCTGGGTTAAATTCCCAGTATAAATAAATAAATAAATAAATAAATAAATAAATAAATAAGCTGGGTGTGGTGGCACATGCCTGTAATCCCAGTACTTGGGAGGCTGAGACAGGAGGATCACAGGTTCGGAAACAGCCTCAGGAAGTAGTGAAACTCTCATCAACTATAGGAGACCCTGTTTTAAAATCAAAATAAAAATAGGAGCCAGGCATGGTGGTACACGATTGTAATCCCAGTACTTGGGAGGCTGAGACTGGAGGATCTGGGTTTGCGGCCAGCCTCAGCTACTTTAGTGAGGCCCTCCGCAACTTAGTGCTCAGCTACTTTAGTGAGGCCCTCCACAACTTAGTGAGACCCTGTTTCAAAATAAAGAAAAAAAAATAGGGCTGGGGGTGTAGCTTGGAGGTAGAATGCTCCTGGGTTCAATCCCTGGTACCACACACACAAAAAAAAATAAATAAAAAATAAGTAAAAGAATAAAACAGGGCTGTGGGTGTAGCTCAGAGTTAGAATGCCCCTGGTTTAATCCCAGCACCACACACAAAAAAAGACAGAGAGAGAGAGAAAGAAAATAAATGGGTGAATTTTCTGTTACATAAATTTTACCTCCAAAAAAATAAACAAGGTGATGAAAATAAGTGTCGTGCAGGTTACTGGAGCTCAGACAGTGGGCCAGGTGACTCTGAGGGCCCCGACCTTGAAGAATGGAGGATGAAGAGGGGTGAGGGCAGGTGGCGGGGAGGGGTCCGGCCCCAGGCCAGACTGGAGCAAATGGACAATGCTACAGAGGCTTCTACCGCTCATTGGGATATTTGGGAGAAGATCTTCTACAAATCTCTTTGTGTGGGCTCCATCTGTATGCCACCTTAGGGGTTCAGCCCTTCTGCCCACACAGAACCCAGAGATAAGAGGGACCATCTGCTGCAGACAACAGTGAGTTTTCACTGGGATGGTGGAAAGGGGTGAGTGGGTGTCTCGGGTGGCAAAGACATATTTTCGCTTTTTTTTTTTTTGGCACTGGGGATTGAACCCAGGGGCATTCTACCTCCGAGCTACACCCCCAGCCCTACTTTTTATTCTTTATTTTGAAACAGGGTCTCACTAAGTTACGGCGGGCCTCACTAAGTAGCTGAGGCTGGCCACGAACCCGGATCCTCCAGTCTCAGCCTCAGCCTCCCAAGTACTGGGATTACAAGCATGCGCCACCACACCCGGCTTGCAAAGACATCTTTTAATAAACTGCCTCAGCTGGGCGTGGTGATGCACACTTGTAATCCTAGTACTTGGGAGACTGAGACAGGAGGATTGCGAGTTCAAGGATAGCCTCAGCGATTTAGTAAGGCTCTCAGCAACCTAATAAGACCCTGTTTTCAAATAAGAAATAAAATCGGTCTGGGAGTGTAGCTCAGAGGTAGAATGCCTCTGGGTTCAATTCCCAATACCACCAAAAAAAAAAAAAAAATACCTCCATTTAGACAAAGATTCTTTTTTTTTTACGGCACAGGGGATTGAACCCAGGGGCATTCTACCTCCAGGCTACACCCCCAGCCCTATTTTTAATTCTTTATTTTAAAACAGGGTCTCACTAAGTTGCAGAGGCCTTACTAAGTAGCTGAGGCTGGCCGTGAATCTGGATCCTCCTGTCTCAGCCTCCCAAGTACTGGGATTACAAGCATGCACCACCATGCCCAGCTCAAAGATTTCTTTTTTTTTTTTTGCTTTTTTTTTTTGCGGTACCAGGGATTGAACCCAGGGGCTTACCCCCAGCCCTATTTTTTATCCTTTACTTTGAAACCAAGTCTTGCGAAGTTGCAGAAGGCCTCACTAGGTAGCTGAGGCTAGCCGTGAACCTGGATCCTCCGGTCTCCGCCTTCCAAGTACTGGGATTACAAGCGTGTGCCACCACACCCGGCTTCAAAGATTTCTTAAATGTAACACCAAAAGTATGATCCATAAAAGTAGTATATTGGAGCTGGGCATGGTGATGCACGCCTACAATCTCAGTGCTCAACAGGCTGAGACAGGAGGATCACAGCTTCAAGGCCAGCCTCAGGAACTTAGCAAGACCTTGTTTCAAAATAAAAAATAAAACCTGGAAAAAGCAGTCAACTCCGGACCATGATGAAGCTCAAATTGAACCAGACCCGCACCTACGAAGGGAATGGCTACAAGAAGCGGGCCGTGTGCCTCTGCTTCCGCAGCAAGAGTGAGGAGAGACAAAGACGATGTAGCCCTGCCCAGGAGCAGCCCAGCACTGAGGACACGGGCGGGTGTGCCATGGCCCCTGCCCAGGAGCAGCTCAGCACTGAGGACACGGGCGGGTGTGCCACGGCCCCTGCCCAGGAGCAGCTCAGCTCTGAGAACATGGACGGGGGAGCCACGGTCCCACCCAGAAGCATCCCAGCACGGAGGACACGGGAGGTGAGCCACGGCCCCCCCAGCAGTCCAGCACTGAGGACACGAGCAGGTGAGCCATGCCCCCCCCAGCAGCCCAGCACTGAGGATATTGGCAGGTGAGCCAAGGTCCCTAGCCAGGAGCAGCCCAGCACTGAGGACACAGGTGGATGACCCATGACCCCCCAGCAGTCCAGCACTGAGGGCTTGGGTGGGTGTGCCACGGGCCCCCGCCAGGGCAGCCCAGCACTGAGGACATGGGTGGGTGAACCACGGCCCTGCCCCGGAGCATCCCAGGACTGAAGACACAGGCAGGTGAGCCATGGCCCCGCCCCTGAGCATCCCAGCACTGAGAACATGGGCGGGTGAGCCACAGCCCCGCCCAGGAAGGACTCCAGACAAAGATGGAGAAAACCTCAGATGAGTAAAGAAGGCGACCTAACTGAGGGAGATGGGAGAGAAGAGGGAAACACCCTAATGCACAGGACATACATACACAAATATATCAAAGTCAACTACTATGCTGAGCACAAGAGGAGGGAGGGGGGAGGGAATGAGGGAGGGCTAATTGACAGATGTGTGTGCATGTATACTTCTACAATCCTGAAACCCATCAAAAAGCATGATTACAATGCACCAATTTAAAAAAAAAAAAGCCAGGCGTGGTGGTGCACGCTTGTAATCCCAGTACTTGGCAGGCTGAGACCAGAGGATCCAGGTTCACGGCCAGCCTTAGCTAGTGAGGCCTCCACAACTTATTGGGACCCTGTTTCAAAATAAAGAATAAAAAATAGGGCTGGGGGTGTAGCTCAGAGGTAGAATGCCCCTGGGTT